>CAJHQP010002591.1:0-82792 GCA_905132765.1 Moricandia arvensis
TTCGTCTTTTCGTCTATTACTAAGTGAGTCGCAGCCACATAGGTTTCTCTCGACATAGGTGGTAGAGCTAGCAAACTTAGTCTCGTTTTACTGCTTGTGTTATACGAATTCCTTTGGGATCCCATTTCCAAACAAGCTTCATGTACGCTTTTGTCTCTGGAGCACTAGTACGCAAACTCGAAATAATGATATATTGTTTTCTAAATTTGTTTTTTGTCTTTTCGTACTTTCCGCATTTACTTGATTACTTGTCGTTGGCTCTCGCAGAGAATGGCAGACCTCGGGGAAAGTTAGGGTTTCTTGACTTTCCTTAATTTACGGAAATTGACTGTGTGAATTTCGATTCCCACAGTTTGGCACTAGAAAGAGGGGGGGGTGGGATTACTCTAACTCATGGCCACAAAACGCTTGATCGAAACAATGTCTATAAATACGAAAGACAACACCGCAGCTCGAAACAACGCTGGTAAAACAACTCCATCAGTGACTGCTCCCATTGCCAACTCTTATGCAAATGCCGCAGTGCTTGAGAAAATCGAAAACCTAGTCGCGACTTTTTGCCATAGGTGGAGCACCAAAACAAGCTCGCGATTTCTCTCACTAAACAGAAAGGGCAACGATAAAATCTATCAAACCCCGTAAAGTTCGTCTCATTACCAAGTTGGAAAAATCTCAATGCACAAGGGTTCGACCAAAAGACCTTTATCGAAAACTTTTCGGAAAAATAAAACTTGCTCTCCCAGAAATTGCGGAGAAACCTTAGATTACCCACAGAGATAGGAAGCACAACAATTCGGGCACACAACCCCCACTGATGTACTTATTCTGAACAATTATCGAAGAAACAAAGTCGATCTCTATTGAATCACTCGAAACCTAAACGGCTGATGAAAACAAAACTAAGCAAAACGAGAGATCGTATCCCTTACTGCAAAAACATTTTCTGAAACCTAAGATTTTGTAAAACGTCAAGCTTCGATTATACGCGATATATTCAGTGAGTTCTCGATGAGTGTTACTTAAACATACTTCGGAAAAACTACTCAAAATCCCCTCGAATCAATCCTACGAAAACAAGAAAAACTCCGATTAAGTCGACTCCCGATAATTAAGCTCATCACAGACAAATTTTTAGAGGCTAAACCGTAAGTTTTCCAAAAAAATGGCTCTCTTACATGCAAACAAGAAAACACGCTTACATAACGACTTTCGTAAAATTAAACTCAACAACATTTTACGAAACAGCTTTCGTAAAACTAAACTCATGACATTTTGCGGAAGAACTTTCGTAAAATTAAAGCTCAACAACACTTTCCGAAACAGCTTTCGTAAAATCAAACTTGACAATATTTTATGGAACATCGTTTGCAAAGAGAAACGAGTTAGCATTTTATGATACAACTTTTGTAGAAAAGATTTGAAAAAGTTTACGGAACAACCGCACCAGCATACAATCAAAACTCGAATCGGACAAGTCCAACTCTCCCAACGGGAGAGTTGGACCGAACAAACAGTCGTTTCGCTCATGTTTGCATTCAACTTTAGATCCCGATCGAAATGCTTTTCGTTTCGTCTCAATCAGAGTTTCCATTGAGATTTTACGATCAAAACAAGTTTGACGCACAGGTTGGAACAGTCCAACTTGCTGAACGGGCGAGTTGGACCAAACGAGCTGTCTCACTCGCCGAACGGGTGAGTTAGACTGAAAGAGTCGTCAAGACTAGCCTATTCGGCGAGTTAGACCAGCCCAACTCGCCAAAGAAACGAGTTTGACCGAACGAGCAGTCCTTTGGCTCACCTTTGAATCCCAATCGAAGCGCTTTTCGTTTGGTCTCAATCGGAGTTTCCGTTGAGATTTTACGATCAAAACAAGTTGGATGCAGAGGTTGGACCAGTCCAACTCGCTGAACGGGCGAGTTGGACCAAACGAGCCGTCTAACTCGCCCGTTCGGAAAATTGGACCAAACAAACCGTCCAAATCGCTGAGCGGGAGAGTTTGACAAAAAAAAGAATTACATTGGATCACCTTTGCGTTCTCCTTTGAATCCTGATCGAAACGCTTTTTGTTTCGTCTCAATCGGAGTTTTTCTTGAGATTTTACGCTCAAAATAAGTTGGACGCACAGGTTGGACCAGTCCAACTTGCCGAACGGGCGAGTTGGACCAAACTAGCTGTGTAACTCGCTTGTTCGGCGAGTTGGACCAGTCCAACTTGCCGAACGGGCGAGTTAGACTAAACAAGCCGTCCAAACTCGCCCATTCGGCGAGTTGGACCAAACAAACTGTCCAACTCGCTGAATGGGCGAGTTTGACCGAATGATCAGTCCTTTGGATCACCTTTGCGTTCTCCTTTGAATCGCGATCAACACGCTTTTCGTTTCGTCTCAATTGGAGTTTCCATTGAGATTTTACGAGTAAAACAAGTTGGACTCACAGCGCCCAACTCTCCCCGATGGCGAGTTGGACAAGCTCTTATGAGCATCTACTTTATGTTCTCTTTTGAATCTCAATCGAAACACTTTTCGTTTCATCTGAATCAGAGTTTCCATTGAGATTTTACGACAAAAACAAGTAAGACTCGCCTAAACTCCTTTGGCTTGCTCTTACTTGACCTCTTGGGAACCCTACTCACCCTCTTGGGCATTCTACTCGCCCTTACCTCCATCTTAGTGTTATTCTTTGAATCTTGATCGAAACATCTCTGGTTTCGTATCGATTGGAGTTACCGTTGGAACTTTACAATAAAAACCGCAAGCAAGGTTCGAGCCTAAACGCGGCCAAGAAGAACTAATATTGTTACGATTCTTAAGGGGTATACAGACGCGAGAAGAGGAAGGGGAGATGAGCAAGCAAAACAGAGAAGAGGGAAGGTACTAAGGTATGGATGGCTTGGAACTTTTTGAAATCAGACTTGGAATTTTCGTAGGAAGGTACTAAGAAATAAAAATGCTTCGGAACTTAGGATCTAGGAGAATAGTCTAGCAAAATAAGTCTTAGGCATATTTATGTCTCGATCTATTGTTCTGCGACTGCTCAGGCAAATCTTGCAAACTGATCTAAACTCTCAAAAAAACCGAGAAATGATTGTCACACACGCTCAGCTAGCTTCCTAAGGAAAGAAAGAACTAGAAACGCGAACGTCATCTTAAAATCGACTCATTCCTAGCAATTTTCTTAAAACCGACATATTCCTAGTCGTTAACCCAAAAGCCACCAAGTCACAATCCTAGCGTCGTCTTTAATCCGACCTGGATTGTCGATCATCCCAATCTTCGAAAGAAAAAAACGTACACAACCCTTCAAAATATCGGTTCAGCCGTTTTCTATCGTAAAAAAGAGGGAGTAGATACGTAAACTATACTCGTATACTCTCATACTTCAATTTTTTTGTCTTGGCATAAAAAAAAACGCTTTCGACAAAGCAAACTCTCGTAGCAGTAGACATAAAATCATTTAGGCATGTGATGCCTCATCAAACCAATCCTCCATTACTTTCGTATAACTATAACATTTTATACGGAAGATCCTAAAGAAAACAAGATCGGTGTCATGAAAAACGACTTCGCAATGCAGAAAACAGAATGAGGAAA
This sequence comes from Moricandia arvensis, assembly GCA_905132765.1. Classification (NCBI taxonomy): domain Eukaryota; kingdom Viridiplantae; phylum Streptophyta; class Magnoliopsida; order Brassicales; family Brassicaceae; genus Moricandia; species Moricandia arvensis. Next base: position 3,590 of record CAJHQP010002591.1, read on the forward strand.
ACACATTCCTCGTTCGCAAATATCACGAGTATTCTACGACAGACATTCTCAATTACTTCTATGCCATTCACTTCTCCTAAAACTTACGCGAAACATCCTTCGTATAGCCACACCAAGTTATGCGAAAAAACTCTCGGAAACGAACGTAGCAAGTTTTACGAAGAAGTGTTTTGGACAATTTATGTATAGCTATAAACAAATTCATATGACTCGCCTCTCAACGAAAAAACTAAATTTTATCTCTTCGCACTACAATCTTACATATCTCATTCCTTAGCCATGCGGCTCACTAGATTCTGCCTCCCATCTCCCTTGGTTCCATCCGAGCAGGCAATAATCTCGCACGGGTTCTTAATCGAGCCTCTTAGGTTTTATCTTCGTCATACAAAGACAAAACACTTTTCGTATGACTATAGCACAAAAATCTCCGACTTGGCCCATCAATCTCGATAAACGCTCTTTGTCCCTCAGCCAATTACGCCTTCCGATAAAAATCCAAACTGGAATTCGACATCCTCTTTAGGACAGTTCTAAAATAACATGACCTTAATGTTAAGACGAACGTGTAATAGTATAATCTGTGACGAGCAACGTCCTTGGCTATGCAGCTGAAATCATCCTTTAGACTGAGCCAAAATGTTTGAGCGACCACTGCTCCATCCAATCACTTAACAGCAAAACGGAAATTCACGATTAGTCTAAAAACGCCAAGTGAAAATAACTATCTTATAACCCAGAATCAGAAATCATACGACAAATTCTTAATATCGAAACTTAGTCGTAACCACCGAACGGTTAAAGGAAAAACTTAAACTTGTCAACAACCGACCAAGTTCAATATGTTCCGCAATTTACTCTAAACCCACAATGTTAAGTAAATAGCGCTGCATAAGGAAAAACTAGTAAGAATGCTCCTAGAGCTATATGAAGCATCCTTAACTATACAAGAAATAAGTCTTGGGGGCCAACTCTTCAAAAAGCACAGTAAAGGAAGTCCCATATTGTTAAGGACAAATTTACGCGACCCATTGGTCCCAATTCCTCGGAAACAAACCAAAACGTTTCTCTTCCGTAAGGTTAAAACAAAAACCATGAGGTACCACACATCTTAAAGCCGGCAAACATTTCAAGCACGAAATGCGACATACGAAAGAAAAACTCAACCTTCGACACAGCGAGACGACGCTAACGCTCAAAGAACTGTTTTTCGTTAAAACTTTCCGAAACAGAATGCTCACCTTAAAAACAGTCCGTCCTCGACTATAAAACATACACACCTTCTTAAACATGTATCCTTAGCAAATATTCAAAAATGGTAATATATACCAATAAGTTTGTTGCTTATCACAACAAACTCTCAACGTCCTAAACAGACTAAGCCATCTCGTAGAGATAGCTCTCGACCACCCGACACAAGGGTAATAACGCTATAAAAGAAATCTGAAATTTTGGTTAGCACTTTCGGAAGACTTAAAAATTGTCCCCGAAGAGATGTTTGATTCCTACCATACAAGTAACATAAGCCGAGAACATATCACAGATTTTAAAGCGGGATGGAATCAGGTCGATAACAATACGGGAAACGTAAGCCAAAGTAGTCATTGCACCCCTTAACACCGTGATTATACCTAGATCTTACCTTAAATCCAGCACACTAGTCTCTAACGTCTCAAGGAATGATATCGAAAAGATACGAGATCCTGAAAGCATGTCTCTTCTTCCATATCTAAGCGCTCTCGAAACTTTGGAAAACTTCTCAAACATCTCGAACGAGCAACGAATAGGACGATCCGCAAAAGAGTTGGGAGCAAGATGACAACTCGTATCCTTCCCTTTATACTTAACAAAAATCCGAATCTACTTAAAACTCCTTTTCAAGTGAAAAGCCTAGTTTATTCATTAAAAAGTTGCAAAGCGGCCAGGATCCGAAGCCACACGCTGTCAGTTCCGAAAACATAAATACGGCCACAGTCGGCCAAAATAAACAGCCTTTGAGGCTAGTCTCGAGGCAAACAAATGTCCAATATACAATTCCACCGGCAGCAACATGCCCGATAATCTCTACATGACAGCTAAACCATAAAGGTCTCACTGGAAAACATGAACTAAGAACCTTAACTCTAGAAAGAACTACGAAAGGATTGATCCCTTCTGCAAGGGTACGTAGGCAGCCTTCACAAGGCGTAGTCCAATTCTACTTCATTCCGCTCTTAGAGAACTGAGTATAACACTTTCAACGGATCTTCTCAACCATTGATTAAGCCTAACTTACCAAACCTGCCAAAACGCTCGCTAGAACCTCATGATTCTAACGAGCTGGGGGCTAACTGTTGGGTTCAAAATTGGTTACGACGAAATCAATAACTGAAACTTCCCAAAAAATGTTTCTCCTTAAAAAGAAAGAGATAATATTTGAGAGCAGGAAAACTGAAATCGAGTTTCGTATCAATTCTTAAAAGGATTCGTACGATAAGTCCTCGAGAAAGGTTACTTTAGGCCTCTGACAAACGGATCCCCGAGCATCGAAACAACGAAACAACGAAACGACTAGAAGGCTCGATCGTCCAACTCACCGAACGGGCAAGTCGGATCAAGCAAACCGTTCAACTCGCAAAATAGGCGAGTTGGACCGCATGAACTGACCAACTCGCCCATTCGGCGAGTTGGACTAGTCTAACTCGCCGAAGGGACGAGTTAGGCCGATCGAACCGACCAACTCGCCCGTTCGGCGAGTTGAACCAGTCTAACTCGCCAAACGAGCAAGTTGGGCCGACCAAACCGACCAACTTGCCCATTCGGCGAGTTGGATCGAGCAAGCCACGCAACTCGCCCGTTCGACGAGTTAGACCAATCCAACTCGCCAAACGGGCGAATTGGTTCAAACAAGCAATCCAAATTGCCATTCGGTGAGTTGTATCAACCAATCCATCTTCGTCCCGTCCTCGTGGCTCCGTCTTTCGAAATCGGATCGAAATCGTTCTTGTTACGTCTCGATCGAAGTTGCCTTTGAAACTATACCGCAAGAACCTGTTTCCTCGTATGAAGTTAGAATTGATCGTGTAAAAACGGCAACGGTTAACCAAACACCTAAAGCTGCCTCCACTATATGAGAAATTTTAACTCTCTTCGAAACCGACATCGTTTCAAGCGCTCTTTAGATAAAACCGTAAAAACGTTTATGTCGAAATGCGGCCCAAAGAGGCCTGGAATGAGGCTAAAGATCCACTTGTGATTTCATACGAATTTGAGCCCAGCAATGTGATGACGGTGTATCTTTACTCGCAGAAGAAGATAAATCTCACGGAATTGGAAGATAGATGTCAAGATTCCAAGATAATGATGAAGATCAAGATAACAAAGAATCTTTCCGCGAAACGATAAACTCGACCTTTGGGCAAAAAAAGGAAAAGGGAACCGACCCAGAAGGCATATATAAAGGGAGCTAAAGCAAAAGGTGGAATGATCCGAAGATTGAGACCTAGAGAAAACATGTTAGCTTAGAAAAACTTAGAACTTAGGTGGCTAGAACAACAGAGTTATACTCAGACGTTTCTCCATATTTGTTCGACTATTCTGATATCGTTAGACTCTACAACTCATTGCACTTAGAAACCTTAAGCTTTATTTTCGATAAGCGCGGTTTTTATGACTGGCACTCGATTACCAGACGAACTTGCTTTGGCAGTTCGATCTCTTGGTCCACACGTCCGACTTAATCCTCGAAAGGGGTAAAAAAGCAGTCTTTCTTAAGTTCCAGTCCCAAATCCTTCACACCTTTTTCGTCTTTTTGTCTATTGGTAAGGGAGTTGCAGAAACATAGGTTTCTCTCGACATAGGTGGTAGAGCTAGAAAACTTAGTCTTGTTTTACTGCTTGTGCTACGTGAATTCCTTTGTGATCCCATTCCAGACAATCTTCATGTACGCTTTTGTCTCTAGAGCCTCGTACGCAAATTTGAAATAAAGATTTATTGTTTTCTAAATTCGTTTTCTTATCTTTTCATACTTTCCGCGTTTACCCGATTACTTGTCGTTGTCTCTCGCAGAGAATCTGGGACCTCAGGGAAAGTTAGGGTTTCTTGACTTTCCTTAATTTACGAAAATCGACGGTGTTCCCACAATTAAGAAAATATTGGTCTCATTTAGTCCACTTGCCGTTGATCCTTCAAAAATGAATTGATTAACCATTTGAGTTAAATCTTTCTTTACAATATCCCAAAAAATTTGATAGAAAGGAGTCGTCATCCCATCTTGACCTGGAATCTTTTCTGGATGCATAGCAAGGAGTGCCAATTTCACCTCCCATTCAGTGACCGAAACCGTAAGATCATTATAAATTGACTTATTTATTGTTGTGGAAACCTCATAAAGTGCTTCTTCTATATCTTTTGGATTAGATGACTCGAAAATTTGCCTAAAATAACCAGTAACAATGGCTACCAGTTCTTCCTCGTCTTCTACAACATTTCCAGTTGCATCTAAGAGCTGTGTGATTCTATTCTTTGCTCTCCTTTGCTTCGTCAACGCTTGGAATTTTTTTGTGTTGCTGTCACCTTCTCTTAGCCAAAAAACTCAACTCTTTTGTTTTAAGAACATCTCATCTGCCTTAAGAGCATCAGATAGTTCTTCTAAAGCATCCGCTATTTCTTCAGTCATAGCATCATCGTTCAAATACAAGCCCTCCACCTTCCCTTTTAGATCATCCACAAGCTTTTCTTAGTTCAAGTGATGTTGTCTCCTCCACTCGCTTAAGGCTCTGCGGCAGCTTGCAATATGCTCCATAATATTTGCGTATGAAGGAAGGTCTGGAGACTTCCATCCCTCCAGAATGACCTGCCTTAGTTCCTCATTATCCAGCCACCTTTTGTCAAAATTGAATTTTTTTAGATTTCCTCATTGGTTTTATAAGAATGTCCGCTAAGACCGGACGATGATCCGGTCCCCACAACCTCATATACTTCACCGCAGAGTGAGGAAACTTCTCCTGCCAATCCTCATTTCCTACCGCTCTGTCTAGATGGCATCTAACAATGGATCTTCATGCTCGTTTTCCTACCCCTGATAGCATGTTCACCGTAATGGGAATTCAAACATCCGACAATCGCTTAGCATCTGGTTGAAGGGTATACAAGTACTGTCAGAACGTTGTCTACCACCTTCTTTCTTATTGTGCCTAGTGATTTCATTAAAATCTCCTATCATAAACCAATGTCCAATTCTTGTTGTTTAGAAACCCGTAAGATGCTCCCAAACTTGCTCTCTACGTTCCAACACATGATCACCATAAACCAACGTTATAAAGACTTTTATTCCATCAATGAGTGCCTCGACGTCAGTCAGTCTATTATTTGAAAATAAAATATTTATTTAAAATTCATCCACAGAAAATAAAGCTAGACCTCCTATGAGTCCAAGTGCCTCAGCGGTAAACAAACAATAAAATTCTAAGTCGGTCTGAATGTTTTGAAACAACAGCCTTCTGTTCTTTGTCTCAGAAAAGAACACAAGTCTTGGGCGATGCTTCTGACACATCTCTGTAAGGCGTCGAACTGTGAGGTCGCTCCCAATCCCTCGACAGTTCCAATTGATTGTCCTCATAGATGTAGCTTCGATGGGTTTTTGGAACCCATAAAACTATCGCTGGTTGGAGCACTTGTCCTTGCTTTCTTAGAGGAGCTGTGATGATATTTCTTGTGCTTCCCGATATCGCCATCAGTAAAAAACTAGATGACTTGGCTGATCTAGACGACTTAGCCGTACGTTTGGGTGGAAATACTCAAAGGAGGAACTCTCTTTCCTTACTACAAATGCCCAAAGGAACATTCTTATTGTTGCTGGTCTTCATTCGCTTAGAGTTTTTAAGCAATCCTTGCACATCAGACTTTGAGGAGACGTCACTAGGAAACATATGACATGAAGAATGGCCAGACTCCAATTCCATGAGATCAATACCTAGGATATCATATTCTTGTACCTCACAATCCATCATATTGTCATCATTTTGATGATTATATTAAGAAATATATTATTTAATATTTCATAAAGAAAATGTAATTTTGAAAATATACTCTTTCTGACTACTTCTCTATAGTAAATTTGCAGTTTATCAATAATTGTGTTTCCGCTTTCAAACCTTGGGCGTTCATCTCTAGTGAAAGCTTTTATCATCCTCCCCTTTGGCTTAACCCTCTTACCCTTTTACCCCTTAACCGTTTTACCCTTCTTCCCCCTTTTCATGAACCCATTCCCCACCTCCTCGTGGTCCTAAACTACCAAAAAGAAATAACTCTAAAACATCTAATGTTTTAACAACACGATATGGCCATACTGTTCCTAGAAAGCAGGCAGTTACTACTGTTTTTCTAGCAAAACTCAGTCTACTACTTTCCAAAATAATACAAATACATCTCACCTTTGGAGTTTTTTTCAATCAGAGCCCCTTAAAGCTAGTTCACTCTCCAAATAAACAGAGCTTTTAGTGCTATATCACTTTCCCAACTCCTGTCCAAGTTACTCCATCGCAAACCAATCCTCCTCCTAGTACTATGATGTCTTGCATATTTTCATTGTTTCACCCATTCATCCATGTGAATTTTGATCGTATAGACTAGGATTTAGTCATTTTAGGTTGCATTTTGCATACATGAGTCTTTATCAGGTGTTGGAGTGTGCCATGGGGTGATTTGAGATGTTTGGGAGCATTGTGATCCAAAAGGGGTGAAATATGAGCATTGATGGAGCACTTAAAGAAATCTTCTGTTGCTAAGATTTTGTGGAGATATAGAAAATTGAGTTAGCTTTCTAATGGAAGTAGTTTCAAATCATTTGAAGATGTAATGAAGGAGTTATGACCAATTTACTAGAGGCATATCCACCCTGTTCGAGCATCCTGGAGCGACCTCATCAGAGCGACCTACCAAGGTCGCTCCCAGATAGAGAGACCTCTCAGAGCGACCTACCAAGGTCGCTCCCAGCCAGAGCGACCTCACCGGAGCGATATGGACAGGTAGCTCGGCCTGGGAGCGATTGGTCGCTCGAAAACCACCTTGGAGCGACTTTACCGGAGCGATATGCACAGGTCGCTGCGCGGCTTTGCTGGGACGAATCTTAAGACATTTCAGGGACCTTTTTGTCATTTCTTTTCATTGTTTTACACTTGGTAAACCTAAGTTTAAGTAATTTTTGTAGCCTACCAGAGAGGATTATCTTTGGTTCTTGGAGAAAACACAAAAACCTCTTGGAAAAGTTGATTTCTATGAATCATTCTTCATTGTTCTTGTGATCTTGTTTATTTCTTTGCATTATCTACTTATCTTAACATGATTAAGCTTGAATCCAATATGGGTTTGAGAGGAATCATGAAGATTAGTGAGTAATCCACCTTTGAATTCATGGGATAGGGAGATTAAGGGTGATTAGGCTAGAACTAGGATCTTTAGTGTAGATTTCTCTTACTCCTTGCTAGTAGAGTATTCTTAATGCATCATTTGAGTTGGCCTCTCAAAGATTGAGCTTTAGGCATTTCCCACCTCACAAGGTGTTCGATGAAATGCCTGAGTCAACTGTCCTAAGCTTTTAGTATACTTTGCCAAAGACATTTGTTGTTAAAGGTGCTAAGATAGCTAATAGACTTGTTAGTAATGATTGCTTTCATATTATTCAACCAAAGACATTTGATGTTTGAGATATGTTAGCAAATGAACATTCATCTAGACATAGAGTTTGTTTAGAATTGTGTCTAGGCTTAAGGTTGATAGTTTGATTGATCATTTGCCATCCTTAGTTCGAAACTTGATCACCCAAGGTCTAATCCCTTTGCCCATGAGTTCTCTTTTCCCTCAATCAAGGAAGCTGTTTTAGTTATCGCTTTTCATATTAGTAGTTATAGTTCAAAACCATCATTTATTCGATTGCACTTAGATTAAGTGAGTACTTGCATTCTCGGTGCTTTTATATCTCTCAGAACTGGTTCGACAATCTCTTATACTACAACATTTGTCTTAGGAGCCTTGAAAACTCTTAACACCATACTACCATGGTGTAACAAATTGAGGTCTATCCCACTGTTACCAACGTTCACCACCCAATAGTTTCCCCTTTATCTCAACCCCTAACTCTAACTGATAGGCTTTGTATTTCATAAGAAAGTTCTAGGTCAAATCGGTAGGAACAAAGATCAAATAAAAACCTAAGTTAAATAAATTAAGTTAAAATTAACCCTAGTCGTTAGGCTTGTATTTCTGAAGATAGTTCTAGGTGAAATTGGTATAAAAAAGATCAAAGGAAAACCCATTTAAGTAAAATTAAGTTAAAATAAACAATTATAATCTTTTGACAGAGCATATGTAAAAATAGCCTTTATTTTCTCGGATACGATTATCGAAGAATCAAATCTGAACAAACTTTTCATCGCCGACGGCGTGGGTGCTCATCGGCGTCGTCTCTGTCCTTCCACAACCATTGTCTTCTTGATTATTTTGATCTCTTGTTTTGCTCTGTTTTCTTATACTGGCGCCTTCAATCTCTCTGATTCACCTCTCATTCCACCGATTTCGAACGTGACTTCTGCTGACTCAGCCGGTTGTGGAACGTCACCCCTCCTAGGTCGTGTTCGAACTCTGCAACTGCTATCCTTCAAAGACTGTAGCGTCCATGACTTTGCTTTTAGTCCAAATCCGGCAGCCTCTCTGCTTCTCACTGCAACGTCACCTTAACTCAACACCTCCCAACGCTCTGGCAACTTGGATCCGTGGAGTTCCACTCTCATCATGTTGCTTTTATTTTGGGTGTCGACTATTTGTACCGAGTTTCGTCTGGGGATTGCTCGATTGACGGAACTCGTCGGTGAGTCCCTTCAAAGACGACTAAACGGAATGAGCATGGGTTCTCGGTGGTTTGAAAGGAACAGTTTTCTTTATTAAGTTAATCAGAAAATGAGTACAAGGTTGTCTAGATTTAGAAATATTGAAAACCCTAATTCTAGCCTCCTCCTCTGTTGTTCTCCTCCTCTTTTGGTGGCACTTATACTCCTTTTATAGACCACTGGTCGTTGATGCCCTAAGCCGGTTCTTAGTTGGGCCTTGGTCGAAATGGGCTTCGACCAAAACAATTGGACTGCTGGTCGTTTTGGCTCTTTCGTCGCCTTTGCAGCCGACCAAAACTACGCCGTTTTGGCCTTTGTAGTTCGGGCCTGCTGTTTCTTGGGCCTTGGAAGGTGGGTGCAACTTACCTCCTACATCGACAGTTGATAAGGTTGAGTAACCCTCTCCACGCCACTGCTATATCCATCCTAAATACTTCCCCCACTGTGACTTGTGCTATGCATCTCACATTCGTCCTTGGCCTCATTTCCAATCTCAAATCTTCCGTGACAGAGCCTCATATCCCACGTCTCATCGCCTGCTCTGTTCTCACTGACGACGAGTTTCACTGGAACACATTTCTCTTTGGTGAGAAATCCAAATGCGGCGTGTGCATATCCCCTCCTCACGACAAAACCCTAATGCAGTGTTCCTTACTCTTACATGGGTCTGGACCTCTTCAGTTAACATGGGCAACTTTAGCCTTGCTTCCATCTTCAGGTGGGTTCTTGGTATTAAGGGTCTCCTACTCTCATCTCCTGCTACACTACATTGGAATTTTAATTCCAAATTCGGGCATTTAAGGTCTCATGGTATCACTCTTATCTACCATTCTGAAGTCTCACATATCTTTCGGGATAATAGTCGAACATCGGAAGAGACGATTTTTAATCGGTCTCAAACCCCATCAGTTGGATATTCAACGGCGGTTCTAAATCTGACTTCATTCTTCTTTCAAGCATTGGTTGTAGGACTTCAAGTGAATCTCTCCACATGTATTTTTTCTTCTTTGCCACTTCTACCTTTTCTTTTCCTGTGATGTTTTTCGTCTGGCCGTTGAGTATACCTTCGATTGTATCCATCTAACTCTTTTGGGTTTTAATTTAATATAAGAACTTAGTGATAAAAAAGAGTAAGTAAAAATAAACAATTTCACCTATCTTATATTTATATATTTAATTTTAAGTTAAGAACCCGTACCAATTAAAAAAATATCTTTATCTCTTGTTCCCCTCATGGCGACAATACAGATATCTTGTACAGCTCCTTTGTGCCAACTTCTTTTGGCTTGAAACCAACAGATCCAGGTAGCCATTGACTCACTGTTTCTCCCTCAACATCTTTTGTTCCGAACTACTGTAGAGATTGACGTAGATCTACAAATGTTGGTCGCCAAAACCCTCAAAGTTTCTCCTCTTTTCAACCATGGCTCCATGTCAATGATGTTCTTCTAATACTTCTTCTCACTCTCGCACTCTTGGTATGGGTCAGATCCCTGCAAAAACTTTATACTCTGAGTTTGTTTCTCCTTATCTAGGTCCAAGCTCCTAGAAAAGAAGTATTGGTGGCTAAAATCATTCATACCCTTCAACCTAAAGAAGTCCGTACATCTCAGCTGATCTTTTCCAACTCATTTGCTCGTGTGGAAACTCTCTCTGCCTTCTCACGAATCAAGCTTACAAGACCTCAACGCCTCAAATGGCTTTATATCATGTCTCAGATCTCGACAGAAACTCAAATCAACCACAAGAATAAGAGGAGGATGACCTAGTTATCTTGCCTAACATGGAAAACTCCGAGCTCATCGCTCAGTTCAAACTCAGTCTGGTTGAAAGACTCTTTACACTGAACGTCGCGGTGTGGAGACGCTCATATCTCTCTTACCATGGCCCAATATATGGGATGTGGAAGGAAGGGTTAGAGGCATGGACTTAGGAAATCATCGATTCCAGTTCGACTTTGACTCCGAAGCTGGCATGTTAAAAGTGCTAAGCAAGCGCCCATGTCACTTTAACAAATGGTCATTCTTGTTGGAGCGCTGGATTCCTCAGGTGGGAGACACATTCCTGAATACGACGATGTTCTGGATCAGTGTTATCGGGATTCCAACGCATTAGAGCTCATTGAAGCGAGATCAGCAAAAATGCAGGTTGAAACTAATGTAGATCGTCCTCTAAAGTTTGCATTGCATGCACAGGTTCCTTCAGGTGGGATTGTCCAAGTGAAACTTGTTTATTCTAACCTTCCTCGTCCTTGCAGCCATTGTTGCCTTATCTCTCATGAAATTGAGAACTTTCCTCAACTCTCTGAATCTGAAAGAAAGGAGAAAATCTTAGCCTTTGAGGCAGAAATAGATAATTCTAACCAGAGCAAATATGAGACTCGAAAAACTTGAGAATATTCTAAGCGTTTAGCTCCTCAAGTACCAAAGGAGAGGCGCATGTTGGGGCATGCTCAAAAGGACACTCGAGATAGCATTTGGAAACACATTGACTCTCGGTATGATCCTAGAGCTAAATCCCGACAACAAATCGACATGATAACCGAATTGAATCTATTCCAAGAAATGGGGAGTATTATAACTTTCAAGAGACATACCATAATAGGAGACATGAAGAATCACTCATATCAAGCAAACAAAGAGAAAGATTCAAGAAGATAAAGGTAAAGAGATGTAACCAGATCGAAAGATCAAGGAAAAGATATGTACCACATCCATAGCCTCGCTGTCACTGGCAAAAAAGAAAAAAAAAACGATGAAAAGTTATGTGGTTGCAGGAGTCTCGCTGAAGAAAAGACATTATTGACATGTTGGGTTTCTCCTAAGCACAAAGTGGGGGATCATGGGAATAGAGGATTCAAACAAGCTCCAGTGGGCCTCTCTCCTTCCCTTGATACTAAGCAAGCCTGTGTGGTCTCAAAGCCCAAGGGAAACACCTCTAAAGTGGCTAGCGGAAGCCCACCCAAGATATCGTGATGAACACGATTGCTTGGAATTGTCAAGAGGCTGGAGCCATACTAATGAAGGCACATCCTCATGAGTGGTATCAATGCTTTCTACCTAGGTTTTTATTTTTATCAGAGACAAAAACAATCATTCCTTTTTGCAAGTTGTGCAAGTTTCTTTTGGTTATGATCGAGTCTACACCGTTGATCCATGTGGTCGGAGCGGTGGTTTGGCCTTGTTTTATATGGACGATCCACTAGTATTTATTTTGTTTTCAGACAAACCAATGATTGATATTGAATATACCCTTGAAGGGCATGTCATCTATATGACCTTTGTGCATGGAGATTTGGTTGTTAAAAACCGTTATTTGGTTGGAAAAGACTAACACGGATGAGTTTAAATCGGAGCTACGCTTGGTTTATGATTGGCGATTTCAACGAGATTACATATAACCATGAGAAGAGGGGAGGAAGGAGGCAGTCGAAGAACTCATTTATTCCTTTTGAGACAATGTTGGAAATTTGTGGTACCCTCGAGTTTCCACACAAAGGAAACTCCTTTTCGTGGGTGGGAAAAAGAAGATCATGGAAGGTGAAGTGTAAACTAGACAGAGTCGTGGCAGATGAGGAGTGGCACTCTCTATTTCCGCACGAGAATATTGAATTCCTACAATTATGGGGTTCGGATCATAGACCAGTCCTAGCGCATATACAGTCCACATTTAGAAGGTCGAAGAAGAGCTTCAGATTTGACAAGCGATGAATTGATAAATCAGGTTTCAAAGAAACCGTTATACGTCAGGTTGGAGCCCTTTCAGTGACGTCCCTAATATGAATTTTCACCATAAAGTTGTTTCTTGCAGAAAAAATATAATCTTTTGGAAGATAAATAATCCGAACAATTCGAAAAACTTATAGAAGAGTTAAAAAACAAAATTGACTTCGCCCAAGAGGATGACCACACCACCTTAGAGGAATTGGAAGATTTGAGAAGGAAACTTATAGTTGCTTTTGAAGAAGAATACCTCTTCAGGCAACTGAAGAGCAAGACTCAGTGGCACCATGTAGGCGATAGAACACGAAATTCCAATATGCCATCACCATACAAAGACGCGCGGGAATATGATTATTTGTATCAAGGATAAGGAGGGCAAGATGGTGGAAATTGATCTTGGGATAGAAGAAGTTACTATTAACTATTTTCAAGATCTCTTTTCCACCTCTTTGCTTACGTATATAGATGATGCCCTACATTTTATAACAAATAAAGTCTCGCACGCTATGAATGGTCTTTTAACTGAAGAGCCATCAGAGCAAGAAATAAAAAGATCTTTTTAAAATCAAACTGGACAAGGCCCCAGATCCATATGGCATGAATAGCAAACTCTTGAAAAGATTTTGGCAGGTTATGAGTAGAGGTATTGTAACAACCCGTCCCGTAAGACCTAGCTGGCGCTGCAATGCAACTCTCCCACATGACAAGCTGACACCAATTGACTCAATAGGTGACATCTTGTCATGTGGGGTGGTTGTTAAAGGGTGAGGTCTTGGGCTTGAGTAACGCCAAGCGCACCAATAACCTACCGGTGGATGTGGAGGCATTTCCTCCCCCGGTGAGGGGTTAGGGTCGATGCGCTGCAGCGCCAACTGGATCCCATGGGGCGGGTTGTTACAATATCATTCGCTTAGTGAAAGACTTATTTGCCGCTGAAAGTTTTGACCCTAAACTTAACCAGAAAAATATATGTCTCATGACAGAATTTAGACCTCTCAGCCTTTGCAACATTAGTTACAAGATTATAACCTCCTGAGCAAGATAATCAAAAAGGTTCTACCGGATCTCATTTCGGAGACACAATCGGCCTTTGTGTCAACACTTAATCACTGATAATATCCTAATTGCGCAAGAAAACTTTCACGCTCTCCTCACTAACCCGAGATGTAGGCAAGAATTCATGGCTATTAAGACGGACATGAGTAAAGCTTATGATAGAGTAGAATGGATTTTCATAAGAACCCTCATGCTGCGCTTGGGATTTGCAGAACATTTGGTGGAACTTTTGATGTTTTCTGTGACATCGGTTTCATACCAAGTGGTCATTAATGGGGAACCCAGGGAAAGATTACGCCCAAAAGAGGACTGAGGTAGGGAGACCCGCTATCACCCTTTATGTTTATCTTGTGCACTGAAGCTTTGATCTCCCTCTTTAATGGAGCAGAATTAGAAAGACGTGTTCTGGAATTACGGGTGGCCCGGGCTAATACGCGGATCTCTCACCTTCTTTTCGCAGACGATAGCTTATTCTTATGTAAAGCAGAAGTGGGAAAATGCTGAGAAATTCTCACTATTTTAAACTCTTATGAAAATGAATGAGGACAAAAACTAAATCCATCAAAGTCTTCACTAATGTTTGGTAATAAAATGGAGCATAATGTCAAACAAATATTAAAAGCATCCTTGGAATCACGATCGAAGGAGGATGGGGATGTACTTCGGACAACAAGAGCAAATATGTGGTTCTAAGATGAAAACGTTTTCCTATGTTCAAGATCGCCTAAACAGGCGTGTCAACTTGTGTTCGGCGAGAATACTTTCGAAAGATGGAAAGGAGGTGAAAATTAAAGTTGTGGCTCAAGCAGTACCAACGTATCTTATGTCGTGTTACCTTCTACCTCAAGGAGTAGTGGATAAATTAAAAGAAGCGATTTCTAAAATTTGGTGGAGCTCGAGTCAAAATAATCGGGGCCTCCATTGGATTACATGGGAAAATTTTTGTATCCCACATGATCAGTGTGGGCTTGGGTCTCTAGACCTGCATGACTTTAATGTGGCTTTATTAGCAAAACAAATTATGGAGATTAATTCAGTTCTCGAACTAAATTCTCGCTCGAGTTCTTAGAGGAAGATTTTACAATCGATCTTACCCTTTGGAAGATAAAAAGGTCTACTCCTCCATCATATGGCTGGAGAAGCATGTTGGCAATGAGACCGCTCCTCAAAACGGCTTACAAAAAACAATTGGAGCAGGTCTTAATACCAGAGTATGGACTGAACCGTGGATCCCGAATATTTTCGCTCGTCCTCCGTGACCTTCAGAACGTGTGACCCACAAACACTCAAAACTCCTTGTTCACTCATTTATAACACGATACGAGGGATTTGGATATTCCTCTCTTACAAGACTATTTCCATCCGGAGGAAGTTCGTTTTACACTCCGGTTGAGACCTAGCAACACATGATCCATGGACGGTTATGCATGAAACCATACAAAATCTGGACCTTACTCAGTTAAATCCGGATATGATCTGCTATGGAATAATAAACTTAGTGGTGACCATGACCAGATTACCCAACCAAGTATCACTGGTTTACAGAGCTATGTGTGTAAGGTTAGGGCACTAGAGAAGATGAAACACTTTATGTGGCAAGCGCTGACATGATGTATCACGACTACAGAAAGATTCGCTTTTTGACATTTGGCCACCGATAGAAGTTGTCCTAGATGCAGTGGTCCTGAGGAGACCATAAACCAACTCCTTTTTAGTGCCCCCCTGCATTGCAGATGTGAGCTTTATCGGAATATACGTCCTATCTGGGTTACTTCCCGAATACATTTGTTTATCAAAAAATAAATTTTTTTTGGAGGAAAAAGATGTGGCCTATTTAGAACCACTTGTTGGAACCTTTCCATGGATCCTATGGTTTATCTGGAAGGTAAGGAATGATAATGATTTTAATGGGAAAGAAGTCTCACCTATTAACACGCTTCAATTAGCTAAGATAGAAGCAGACTATTGGAAAGTTGCAAATCTAGACGAGGAAGAAGTGGAAGAGGACGTACCACCTCTTTCAGATATAAGTTCGATCTCACCCATAGACACCCAAATCCTAACCAGCCTAATTGATGCCTCATGGATCAACCATGGTTTGGTTAGTGGACTAGGATGGGCCTATATGGATCAAATGGCGATTGGACATTTTGGACTTCAAAGATGTCGTCAAAGTATCTCGGCGCTTCATGCGAAGATGGAAAAGCTTATTTGGGCGATGTCTTGCTTACTTGTGTTGTTAGTAACCAAGATACATGTACATAAAGACTGCTCCGACTTGGTTGACATGATTGCGAACCCAATTGGCGTGCCGACTTTTACTTCAACGCTAGTCTAATTTTCTCTTCTCATATTCCTAGAGCAACCAATTTGCGCGCAAATTTCCTAGAAAATGAAGTGAGAATTAGCGGTGTCCTCCTTTCCCATGTACATTAGACCCTGCCGGGCCGAACGTCTCTTCGAGGCGACTCAAACTTGATCTTTTTAAATGGGCTTTGACAAAAAAAAATGTGTATTTAAAAGTATAGTTAAGTAGATTTTTTTGTTTAAATTTTATTACATACATTTGATTTATTTATTTTATTTATCTTTATAAATCAATAACCATAACACAACAATTATTCTATAACATTTAAATACAAATATATTTATTAGATAAAAATCGATTAATCATCTATATACCTTTGGATCCAAATATAACTTAAATATTTAATTATTCATTACATTTTAGATTTAATTAAAGTTATCATAATGTATTTGTTAAAATTCTTTTAAGATTAATTTTAATTAAAATATAAATAATTATAAGAAATTACTTGCTTCTTTTATCATAAGTTCATTTAATAAAAAAAACTTTGATATTTACAGTTATATTATAAAAACTTCATTTTTAGAATTATAATAAATATTATAAAATGTAGTTTACGTTTATGGTATGTAGTGATATTTTGTAACTATTTTATCTAAAGAATATTTAAAAAAAAATCAATTTTTTTAGATAATATTATTCAATGCCATGATTTCTGTCAAGCCATTAACTTGACTTATATAATTTCATGATTTTGATATTTCAATCGTTTTAAAAATTCTCCGAGACCACTGTCGAACAGTAATAATCCCAACAAAAAGGCAGCATCTGACAAACACTCAGTTTGAGTGGAGAGAAGGAAAAAGATGGAGGAAACGCAAGGGTGTGAGAACTGCACTTTAATTGTCATTCAACATTTTGTGTTTAATTGTAAACTGCAGGTGGATCAAATATCTGAGCAAAAGTTATGAACCGCTTACTACAGTACGTACTTTCCAATTTTTTTAGTGTTTTTAGCAGTTCTTTTTTTAAAATATTTTATATTTTAAATATGTAATACATGCTAATATTAATTTCAAAATGGTTTCAATCATAGAAATGTCTACAAAAATTTAGTCTTAGACAAAAAAAACTTTTATAATATAAAATTATTCTCATAGAAAGGTTTGGAGTAAAGCAGTCAGCCTTTTTCTTTTATTTTTATTAATTTTATTTTAAATTATTATAAAATAGTTTTATACAACATTTTGTTTTTAATTGTAAAAGGCAGGTGGATCAAATATCTGAGCAAAAGTTATGAACCGCTTACTACAGTAGGTACTTTCCAATTTTTTTGGAAAATTATCAAAAATATCATTTTCCTTGTACAACTTTTCAAAAATACCTTAATCACTTTTACTTTTGTTTTTCAAAGAAAAAAACACATTTATAATCCTTGGGTTAATTAATCTAATACTTAGGGTTTAGAGTTAAGGGGTGGTATAGAGTGGGGGTAGGGTTTAGGAATGTAAAATTTAGGATTCTAATTAATTTTTTAAAAAAAATTACCCCCTAAAAAGTGGTATTTTTTTAAAATGTATCTTTAATGAAAGTAAAAATTAAAGTGGTACAAGGAAAGTGGTATTTTTGAAAATTTCCCAAATTTTTGAGTGTTTTTAGCAGTTTTTTAAAAAAAATATTTTATTTTTAAAATATGTAATACATGCTAATATTAATTTAAAAATGGTCTCAATCATAGAAATGTCTAAAAAATTTAGTCTTACACAAATAAAAACTTTTATAATATATAAAATTATTCTCATAAAAAGGTTTGGAGTGTAATAAAGCAGTCAGCCTTTTTTCTTTTATTTTTATTAATTTTATTTTAAATATTATAAAAATAGTTTTATACATGTTTTATTATTTAAACTAAGTTCATTATCTAAAAATTTCTGGTCATTCTTAAAACTAATAAAATAAATAGATGAGATATTTTATATTTTTATAAAAATATCTCTTATATTTTAAATTTTATTTGTAATATATTTATGATTTTAAATATCTATTGTTACTTTCTTTCTAAGATAATAATTTTAAAATTGATATAGTTAATATTAAATTTCTAAAATATTTAAATATTCTACCAAAAAATTATAATTATTTTAAAATTACACAAACTTAGATATATATATATATATTTGATTTTAAAACTTAAAATAATTATGTATATATGTATATTCGTTTAAATTAATTTTCTATTATTATTAAAAGAAATATTTTAATTATGAAAATATATATAGTAATATAAATTTATATAACTTATTTTAAATTTATACAAAATTTTGATCCGTTTTTATCTATTTTTACCATTCAAATATATGTTTTGGACCGCTGGATCCGTTTGATACATTCTTGTACAGCTATATTCGCTTGAACTATTCTTGATCTGCTTGATACACTTTTGTACAGCTATATTCGCTTAAACTATTCTTGATCCGTTTAAACCACTAGTTTCGCAATGCTTGATCCGTTTTTTTCTTTCTGAGCCTATGTTTCTATCGGCTTAGAAGAAATAAGCAATTATTGATTGGTTATTGGTTTTGTTTTCTTCATATATGATATGAGTATATCTTGATAGTATTTCTCTTCAATCACTCAAGATTATGGAAGAGCAAGGTAAAAGTTAATATGATTGTGTTCTAGGATCGGTACTCAACACTCGATTTCAAATATTGATGTAAATTTAGCACAATACTTTTATGTGTATTGTTGGATAACTTTATATTCCTTTACTTTATAAAAGTTGATTATTTTTCAACCAAGATGATTATTCCATATGTAAAAGTAGAAATATTAAATTACTAAACCAACAAAAAACTCCAAACTACCTTTCATATTTTTATTATGCTAATCACGTTACTCTTTTTCATATAATAAAACTTTAAAACTAAAATTCTTTTTTTATACGAAAAATTTAAGCTAGAAAGAATAAAAAGATCCAGTTGTACTGAACACAAGAATTCATGGAAAATTGTCAAAATACTACTTTCCTTGTATCACTTTTCACTTTTACTTTAATCACTTTTATCTTAATCATTTTTACCTTTATTTTTGGGAAATTGTCAAAAATACCACTTTACTTGTACCACTTTTCAAAAAAGCCTTAATCACTTTTATCCTTGTTTTTTAAGAGGAAAAAACACACTTATGACCCTTGGGTTAATTAATCTAAGACTTAGGGTTTAGAGTTAAGGGGTAGTGTAGGGTGGGGGTAGAGTTTAGGAATGTAAAATTTAGGATTCTAATTAATTTTAAAAAAAAATTGCGTCTTAAAAAAGTGGTATTTTTGAAAATGTCTCTTTAATCTTTAATGATGACAAAAATGAAAAGTGGTACAACAAAAGTGGTAAATTTGAAATTCTCCCTTTATTTTTTAAGAGAGAAAAACACACTTATAACCCTTAGGTTAATTAGTCTAAGACTTAGTTTAGAGTTGAGGGGTGGGAGTAGGGTGGGTAGAGTTTAGGAATGTAAAATTTAGGATTTTAATTAATTTAAAAAAAAATTGTCTCTTAAAAAAATAGTATTTATGAAAATATCTCTTTAATGAAGTTAAAAGTGAAAAGTGATACAAAAAAGTGATATTTTTGAAAATTCCCCAGAATTCATGTACAAGTAAAAACAATAAACTTAACAAATTTAAAATTCATAATTCGTACGTAGCACGAATAACTGTTTAAAAAAAGATAAAAAAGGATATCCATCATTTAGAAAGATTTCTTAATGATATTTTATTTGATTTAATTATATATATTGTTAATATACAATCTATTCTAAACCTTTTTGTTCGAACAAATGGAAATTATTATTTCACTATAGATATCAAATTAATAAAATAAAATATAGGTAAGGAAATCCAAGGTCTCGTTATTGGTGTCCAGAAATAAATGTTAGTTGATACTATTATCCAAAGTCTCACTAATTTGGGTAAGAGTAAATTTTAAAATCGATAATTCAACAAATTACAAAGTAAATTTAAAGAATGTGAGCACAAAATTTCTTTTAAAAAAAACTTGAATTTAAAGAATGTGAGCACAAAATTTCTTTAAAAAAAGACTTATTGTATCTAACTGGTTAATCTCATTTATTATCTTTACATTTTGTCTACTAGCCATATTCTTAAACCAAGTTTTGGACGATAACAAGATTATTCTGAAGAATAATCATGTTATCAAACCATGTATGGTTATATGGGCAAAATAAACACCTCTTGCTCTAATCTCTTTTCTTAGGACATTGGCGAAAACGTTTCAGCTCCTAGGATATATGGACTAAACTCCAACTATCAAAATAACTATGCAAGATGCAAAAAATCTATTTCTAAGGTAAAGGCTGGCCAACCGACTAAGTTTATAATCATGTTCACCAAATCTGAGCAGTTTGTCTCAACTTGCATCGAATAAATCCACATCTGTTTCAAACATGTCATATCTCAAAGAAATCCTTCCATCTATGCATATGCATGTAAAACCGAGAGGATTCTGTGGCGTCCCTAGATCCCTAAGATATGATCCATCCACAAGGCATCAGAACCACAAACTGGGGGATCATAAGGATCCTCATCCTCTCTTATGTTTGCCTTTCTCTAGAATTCTGCTTCAAGATTAGCTTGTCAATTGTGTTAACTGGTGAAGTATCTTTTCCATAAAAGAGTATTTTTTTCTCGCTGCCTTCCAAATGTATTGCTAGGAAAACAGTGAAAACATTGCAGCTCCTGGGATATATGGACTAAACTCCAACTCTCAAAATAATTGTGCAAGATGCGAAAAAACTAGCTCTAAGGTAAAGGTGGGTCAGCCGACCGAGTTTGTAATCAAGCTCACCAAATGTAAGCAGTTTGTCTTGAATTGGATCGAAGGAGTCTACATGTATTTCAACATGTTATATCCTAATGTAATCCTTCGTCTCTGTATGTAAAACCGAGAAGATTCGGTGGCATCCTCAGATCCCAAATCATTCATCACCTATTTGACGCTTATGAACCCACGCCTAAACTACTAACTAAGCCATGACCAATCCACGAGGCATCAACACCATGAGGATCATCTGGATCCTCATCCTCTCTTATGTTGGTCTTTTTCTAGCTTTCTGCTTTGAGATCAGCTAGTTGAATTGTGTTAGCCGAAAAAGTATGATTTCCATTAAATATTTTATCATTCTTTTCTTTCCAAATACACAAATTGATCTAAGGAAAGTTTTCGAGTTGTAGTTTCAACAGTATGTACCACCTCTTTTTCCTCTAAACACGAAATCCATATTTTGGACGGAAAGTACGTTAAAGCCTAAGCCAGTAAAAATTGGGATATTCAAAGACAAGATATTTATTGTTTTTTCTTTGTCACAACATGTATGATAACCTCTATCGATCCCCAAGTGATGATAAGATAGTCTTTCTATTAGCCACACATCCTAAAGGAAACTGACACGACATGTGTTTCAACTTTCCAGGGGTTCATATTTTACACACATGGAACTATAGGCATGTGACACTTGATTCCAAACTATGCACTTGATTACGTTGAAGATTCTTCAACAAATAATTACTTTAGAAAAACAAGACAAAACTTTCAGTTCCCCAAAAAAACTTGAAACATAAATAATACACAACACCATGTACTAGGGATATATAACCTCAAATATATTATTCTGAACAGGTTCACAAAGTCTTAAATGATATACTTTTGTTAGAGACCCCCTTAAAATATTCCGAGCTTCACAGACAATGTACGCGGTACAGATTTGGTGTTTGTCCCTCTTCAATTCATCCCATGTTTTAACCAAAAATATACTTTGATCAATATTTGCATGGAACCTCTGCGACCAAGCTTTGTATCTCTTAGATTTGACCTTGCTTCTTTGATCTTTCTCATATAATCCGTGACATTGAGAGTTTCAAAATAAATTGCCACCATTTCTAATAAGTTTTTCACTGTTTAGGCTTCTCTTGCCCCATAGAACTGTGATGGTTTTGGAAAGTTGACCCTGAACAATTCATTTATTCTTGTCGTGCCTCCTTTGAGATGACCACAAAAATTCTTTGTTTTAAATGAAAACCTGCTAGGTCCATGGTCCATTAGGGTTAAACTTAGCGTTCACTTTTTCTTATAAATAAGCACCCCCTCTTTTTCTTCTATTCATAAACGAGAGCAAAACCATGCATAGATTTAGAGAGACAAGGAAACCCTAGCTGTCAAGGTTCTCTTTTATTTTTCTCTCTTCCTCTTTCTCATGAACTCTCTCTCTCTCTCCTCTGCATCTCTCTCTCTCTCTCTCTCTCTCTCTCTCTCTCTCTCTCTCTTTCCCTCCTCACCGCAAGTGGTGGTGGTGGTCGAGAGGTTGCTGATTGGAGATTTTGGATTCTCACTTATCCATATTCTCCTTTTATAGATCCATATCTCTAGATCTATCAGATCTATTCTAAGGTGAGGTGATTTGCACTCAGTTTCTACTCATGATTTGTATTCTGGTTGATGTTGGAATTAAGGTTTAGATAGTTCTTGTTTGAAAGTTGGGTTGCTAGTTCATAATGGGAGTTAGGATGTTAGATGAATGAATTATGATGCATAATAACCTTCACATTGTATTAAATAACTTAATAGAATGCTTTGTGTTGATGTGATGAATGATTGCTTGTGTGTTTGGTTGTTATGATACTATGTGATGATTGTTTATGAAAAGCTAGGTTGGTAAAGGGAACTGCACGCAAAGGTTAATAGTGGATGTTAAAACTGGTATCAGATGTACTGAAAGTTGAATTATACGAATGGGTATGGAATGTGATGTGTGTTGTATGTGACACCGAGAACGGGTGGCGGGTGGCGTCTAATGAATGTGTCAAGGTTATTGTTAAGGTTAATGAAATGGAAATGTTAATGATGAATGATGTGATGATAATACACCGAGAACAGATGGCGTTTAGAAAGATGATGATGAGTAAATGTAATGAGACCGCGAAAGGGTGGATTTAATGTAATGGTCCGCGAAAGGGAAAAAGGGACCAAATGGCTGCGAGCGGGCAAAAGGGGCCAAATGGCTGCGAGCGGGCAGTTACGTTGGAAGCCTCGAGACAGTTGTTAATCTAAGATCTCGCAGGATAGGCCGACATGAGGAGGGACGTCCGTGAGAGCGCTATAGGTCCTTAGAGTCTACACTACAAGAAAACCCGCTGATTACGAGGGCACATTTTCTTGTTAATTCGTCGTAATAAGTTTTTTTGTAAAACGCTCATCATAATGCACAATTCGTCGTAACACCGTTCTACTGTTTACAAAGACATATATTCGTCGTAATAGAGAAGGTAAAGATTCATCGTACTTGCCTAGTAATGGGTATCGTAAATGCCTTGTAATATTTCCTAGTCAAGTACTCATTAAATACTTGTATTATTTATGGCAAATTTACATGTCATACTTTGTTAAATCCTCGTAATCGATTACGACGAATGCACAAGTAATTCCATGTAATTCGTTGTAAACTTTACGAGGACTTTACAAGTTATTCCTTTTGAATTTCTTGTATATTTTACGAGGATTTTAATTGGAATTTTAATAAAACAAAAAAAATTATAAAATGAAAATAATATTAAAATATTCAAAACTAAAATAAATTTAAATATGGAAAACTGAATATATAAAACTTATAAAATTATATTTAAATTTATAATACAAAATAAAAAATACTTAAAACAAAAAGCTAATCTAAGGGAGGTCGACATTGTCGAAGTAGTTGTTGAGGTCTCGTTCCCTCTTGTAGAGTCTCAAGACTCGTCCACATGATCGGAGAGAGGCGCTTCTCCACTGAGATTCCAACGTCTCTCTTCCAATGCTCTCTGTAGAACCAGGTTTCCAACCGCCATAATGCCGAGAAGATCCTCTAGGCAAACGAACCTGCTGGTTGTCCATCTGAGCCTTCAGCCGAGCATTCTCCTCATCACGGCTCGATGAGCAAGACAAAGTCGCCTTTGGGACGTCGTTGACGGATCCTATTCCCATCATCTGCCCTTCCTTTCTTAGAGCCACCATTTAAAACAAATCTTTATAAAAAATACTTTAATTGAAATTTACAATTTTAAAATTCAAAATGTAAAAATATTGTAAATATTTACCTCTTCGAAGATCACGTCCACCTCTTGTGTAGACAATTTAACGGGTAATCCATCAGTAAACTCCTGGGTTAACTGCGTCTCGCTCTTCAATCCGGGCAGCCACGTCGCGAAAGAGCTTCTCGGACCGTGGATCTATAAAAGCCATACTCACTTTCTGGTGAGTGATCTTGAATATATCAGACAGAGATGGCACCACTTCGGTCTTCTAAGCCTACAAATATAAAATTTAAGTTTATTAATTTTTTATATAGGATAACAAAAATTAAGAAAAATAAAAATAAACATAAAATTAATAAAATTACAACTCGTAGACGAACTCTGGTGTGGAGATTTTTATGGGTTGTATGAAGCATGGGCAATTATGATACGCCCTAAATAAGGATCACTCGATCGGTAAGGATGGATATGAACTCCGGAAGGAGAACTGATGGATTGAAGGGTCGCACAAAGGTTGCGGAAGGCCTTTGATATTCCCGACTTCGTTTGATGCTTGATATGACACACAAATCCACCAACACGAAGGATTTCTAAACGTTGCCGGATGTGACGCACCAGTCCAACAGATTAGAGAGATATCTTGAAGCTAACCACACCAAGAAACCAGAAATGTTCAAAGCAAAGAACAAAGAGTAAAAACTCAAAAAGTTGAAAGAAAATGGAATGATTTGATAATGAGAAGTGTTTACATATTTATACTACTTGTGGAATGGAAAGGGACACAAATAAAAACACTTAGGGAATAGAAATATGGACTAGGACTTTTGAATAGAAATAAATCTTCTTGACTTGACCAAGACTTGGCGATTTTGTGTTGAATGTCTCTTCGGTTGGTCTCGTCCTTTCGCATGGTCGATGGTCTCGAAATTACCGTCAGATTGATATATTATTCGACCATAGAATGTTGATTCTTGTTGGGCCTTTATGATAGATTTGGCCCATGGACTAGCTGGTTGTGTCCAGATTCATCGTATCCAGAAACTTGAGCTGCAGTAAGGAGAAGAATGCACGCGGGTTGGTCCGGACGGTCTGTTGGGTGATTTCCATGTGCTGATTTGATCCAAATGTTCCCTAAGTCTTTGGATAGTTGAAGAATCCTTGCCTTAGAGAAATTGAGATGATCAAAACTCAAGTACTGATCGAACAAGCTGGATAGTTCACCAATACGTTCTTCGGAACAAGCAGTATGGGCCAATCGAGCCAAAAGAGAGTAGCTACGGTCTGAGTCGGATTCCTCTCGAGTTAAGTTCATTCTGCACGACCATTGGCCTTAGCTTGGCGACTTGGATGAGAAATATCATCTGTGGTATGGGCAGTTTGGCTGTCTGGTCGTGGATCCAATCTTAGCTCCATTCCGGATGGATCCAGACGGTACACGGCACGAGCAGTCTGATTAGTACGGTCGGATTGCTGAACCTCGGTTTGATTGTTCGGAACGTACTGAACTCCATTCTGGTCCGGGTCCATGTACTGAGGCGCATCATTCCCTTCCTCTTCAAAAGGATTTGACCACAAATCCGGATCATCTGCAAGAAAAGGAGATAGATCAGAAACATTAAAGCTTGAAGAGATATCATACTTACCTTGCAAATCAAGCTGATAAGCATTATCATTGATTTTCCTAAGGATAGGAAATGGTCCATCGACCCGAGGCATGAGTTTGGACTTCCTTTCTTCCGGGAAACGTTCCTTTCTCAAGTGAACCCAAACAAGATCACCTTCCTCAAAAACGACCTTTGTCCTTTTCTTGTTTGCTTTTCTCTCATAGATCTTTGTCTTGGCGTTAATGTTGGCACAAACCTGTTCATGCAACTTCTGGATAGTGTCCGCCTTCCTCTTGCCATCTGTACTAACTCTTTCACTCAAAGGCAAAGGCAAAAGATCAAGTGGAGATAAGGGATTGAAACCATAAACCACCTCAAAAGGAGAAAACTTAGTAGAAGAATGCACAGAATGGTTATAATCAAATTCTACACGAGGCAAACATTCTTCCCAAAGTCTTAGGTTCTTTTTAATCAATGACCTAAGCAAAGCAGATAAGGTCCGGTTTACAACCTCAGTTTGAGCATCGGTCTGTGGATGACAAGTGGTGGAAAACAACAATCTCGTTCCTAACTTAGACCATAAAGTCTTCCAAAAATAACTAAGGAACTTAGCATCTCTATCAGAAACGATTGTCCTAGGCATCCCGTGCAACCTAACAACATCTCTAAAGAACAAATCAGCAACATGCACAGCATCATCAGTTTTATGACAAGGAATGAAATGAGCCATCTTAGAGAACCTATCAACCACCACAAAGATAGAATCTCTACCAGCCTTAGACCTAGGTAATCCAAGCAGAAAATCCATCGATATATCGACCCAAGGATGAGATGGAATGGGTAAAGCTGAGTACAAACCTTGGTTTAGTGCTTTAGACTTGGCTTTCTTACAAACCTCACATCGGCCACAGATCCGTTCCACGTCCTTCATCGAACTTGGCCAATAGAAATGTTCATGAACAACCTTGTGTGTTTTCTTGACTCCAAAATGTCCCATAAGGCCTCCTCCATGTGCTTCCCTGAGAAACAACTCCCTCAAAGAACATTGGGGCACACACAAACGGTTATCATAGAATAAAAATCCAGAAATTTGATAGTACTTTCCATAGGCTGCTTTTGAACATTTTCTGAAAATCTCTTTGAAATCTGGATCAGTTGCATATAAGTCTTTGATAAATTCAAAACCGAGCAACTTGGTTTCAAGAGCTGAGAGAAGAACATACCTCCTTGACAAGGCATCGGCCACCACATTTTCCTTACCTTGTTTGTACTTGATCACATAAGGAAAGGTCTCAATGAACTCGACCCAACGCGCATGTCTTTTGTTCAACTTTTGCAGGCCCTTAAGATGTTTCAAGGACTGATGGTCCGTGTGAATCACAAACTCCTTCGGCCAAAGGTAGTGCTGCCATGTTTGAAGAGCCCTCACCAAAGCATACAACTCCTGGTCGTAAGTGGGGTAGTTGAGTGTGGCTCCTCCAAGCTTCTCACTAAAGTAAGCAATGGGCTTTTGTTCCTGCATCAAAACAGCACCAATACCAACACCAGAGGCATCACATTCAATCTTGAAAGTTTTAGAGAAATCAGGAAGTACAAGTAAAGGAGTTTAAGTCAACTTCCCTTTAAGAATCTGAAATGCCTCATCTTGAGCTTGTTCCCATTTTAATCCCACGTTCTTCTTGATCCCTTCAGTCAATGGGGCTGCGATGGTACTGAAGTTTGGAACAAACCGTCGATAGAAACCCGCAAGGCCATGAAAGCTTCTCACCTCGCCCACGGTCGATGGAGTAGGCCAATCTTGGATTGCTTTGATCTTTTCCTCGTCCACTCTAAGTCCATCAGCACCTACAACAAAACCTAAGAACACCACGTGATCTGTTCCAAAAGAGCATTTACCAAGATTCGCAAAAAGCCTTTCTTTCCGAAGAATTTCTAGAACAGATTTCAAGTGTTTCTTATGATCATCAAGGTTCTTGCTGTAAATGAGAATGTCATCAAAGTAAACAACAACAAAGTGACCAATGAAAGATCTCAAGACATGATTCATCAAACGCATGAAAGTGCTAGGTGCATTAGTAAGGCCAAAAGGCATGACAAGCCACTCATACAATCCTAGCTTTGTCTTAAATGCAGTTTTCCATTCATCACCTTCTTTCATTCTAATCTGGTGATAGCCACTTTTCAAATCAATTTTAGAGAAAACAGAGGAACCATGTAACTCATCAAGCATATCATCAAGCCTAGGGATTGGATGCCTATACTTTACCGTAATGTTGTTGATGGCACGACAGTCCACACACATGCGCCAAGAACCATCCTTTTTGGACACAAGGAGAATGGGCACAGCACAAGGACTAAGGCTTTCCCTGATGTAGCCTTTCTCAAGAAGGTATCCAATCTGCTTTTGAAGTTCCTTAGTTTCCACCGGGTTGGTGCGGTACGCTGGTCGGTTCGGTAGAGACGCACCCGGGACGAAGTCAATCTGATGTTCAATTCCTCTTATTGGTGGCAATCCCTTTGGATTCTCATCTGGAAAATATCATAAAATTCCTGCAAAACGTCTTGCAAATCACTCGGAATCTCCGGTGCAAAGTCAGAAGAAGTAGCCATGAGAGATTCTTTATACACAAGTAAAAGAAATGGCTTATAAGAGTAGAGAGATTTCTTGACCTGACTTTGTTTGATAAAGAAGTTGGAATTTTGAGTGGATGTTTCAGGTTCGTCCTTCTTGGGTTCTTTGTCTCGACTCCTCTTGAGCTGGATCTGATCTTGGTGAACTTCCAAAGGAGTCAATGGGACCAACATGATCTTCTTGCCTTTATGATCAAATGAGTGTCGGTTTGTGTAGCCATCATGCACGGCATTCTTATCAAACTGCCATGGCCGGCCCAAGAGAATATGGCATGCGTCCATGGGAAGGACGTTACACACAACCTCGTCTTCGTATCGTCCGATGGTAAGAGGGACGGTGACTTGTTCTTTCACCATTTGCTCGCCAGCTTCATTTAGCCACTCAACCCGGAAAGGTCGAGAGAGCGGCTTAGTCACAAGTCCAAGTTTCCTGACAAGAGTATCACTAGCAACATTAGTACAACTCCCACCATCAATGATCAAAGAACAAACTTTTTCAGAAACAAGACAACGAGAATGAAAGAGATTCTCCCTTTGTTCTTTTTCATTGGTATTGGGCTGAACACTCAAGGATCGCCTTGTGACAAGTAGTGGACCGTGAGCTGGATGGTCGAAGCAATCTTCCTCATCAAAGATCGGACCAGAATCAGCGTCAAAGGTCGGACCGAAAGCATCGACCAGCCGGTCGTCCTCCTCATCGAAGATGGGTTCATCCATGACCTTTCTAGTAACAAGCAAAGGTCTGTGGTGTGGGTAGTCAAAGAACTCCTCTTTCTCATCAAAGATAGGACCAGAATCCTCCTCGTCCTCCTTCTCGTCCTCAGACTCAACTTCCCCATTCTCCATGAGAATCATCACTCTTTGGTTTGGACATTTGTTGGCATAGTGTCCTAGACCTTGACACTTGACGCATCTGATGTCTCTTGCACGGCTAGGATTCTCAACAGCCTTTCCTTTGTCAACACGAGCAGGAACATCAGTTTTCAAAGCTGTATTTGTTGTGGAAGAAGACTTACCTTTGTCTTGATAGCTTGGTTTAGTGTAGGACGATGGTTTGGGAGCAAAAGCAGGCTTGGAGTAGCCCTTCCTCTTGACTTGTTGTTCGATCAATATTGCCTTGTGTAACATCTGATTGATATTGGCATACTCTTGAAGCTCCATTCGGTCTTGAATGTCTCGGTTGAGACCGGATAGGAATCTGGCCATGGTTGCGTCCATCGGTTCATCCACATCAGCCTTGATCATCAAGATCTCCATCTCTTGGTGGTAATCTTCCACGGACTTAGTTCCTTGAAGTAGACGTCTAAGTTTCTGGTGGAGATCACGGTGATAGTGAGCTGGTACAAATCGTCTCCTCATGATCATGGATAGCTCTTCCCACGTCTCGATGGGTCTTTCACCTGCTCTCCTCCTGTGAGTCACAACTTGATCATACCAATTAATAGCATAGCCAGTGAACTCAGCAGCAGCCAATCGAACTTTCTTAATATCAGAGAAATTTTGACAATCAAAAACAAGTTCAATCTTCCTTTCCCATTCAAGGAAAGCATCAGGATCGTTTTTACCATCAAAAGTTGGAATTTTCAGTTTAATTCCACCTAGGTGCTCATTAGTTCGATCATTAGCAAATGGATTGACATCACCTCGGTTTCTAGGAGGTCTCCTTGGTCGGTTAATGGAGCTGACATCGTCCTTACTTGAATCATCTTCTTGACTTTCCTGGTCGGACCGGTTGGGCCTCCTTTGGCGATCTCCCCTTGTTCAGGTTCGGGATTGCGTTTGGCCAGCCTGAAGCTCGTCTAGCCTTTGATGGATCTGTTCTAGACCTGCATTCATCATATTGGACATAGAATCATTCAAAGCACGCATTTGTAAGTTAGATAAACCAGTAACAGAATTTCCGGGTCGGTTTCTTTCTTCTTCACTACCCATGGTTTCCTGAAAATTTTAAAACACTGAAAAGTTAGATAAAACACCTCACTCTCTCAAGTGTTTGATCTCACCCACACACGTGTTTCTCTCAGATTTTTGGTGAACACACACAAGTCTTTAACTCAATGTTCTAAGAGAACAAATCAAGGAATCCCAATGGGCAATTCCAAGCAACTCAAGGGAACTTTTTCTTAAGAGAGATAGAAAAGAGTACTTTGGTTTTGAAATCCGCTTTAACCACCTCAAAGGCTGGATTTCTCTTCAGCCAGCAGGATTACTCTTCCACCACCAATCCACAAATCAATCTCTCTTTTTTTTATGGATGGTAATGAGGGGCCCGGATTTAAGATAGATAGAAGAAGAAGAAAATAGAAAATGAAAGATGAGAAGATGAACAGACAATACCGATAGAGTGGCTCTGATACCACTTGATATGCCCTAAATAAGGATCACTCGATCGGTAAGGATGGATATGAACTCCGGAAGGAGAACTGATGGATTGAAGGGTCGCACAAAGGTTGCGGAAGGCCTTTGATATTCCCGACTTCGTTTGATGCTTGATATGACACACAAATCCACCAACACGAAGGATTTCTAAACGTTGCCGGATGTGACGCACCAGTCCAACAGATTAGAGAGATATCTTGAAGCTAACCACACCAAGAAACCAGAAATGTTCTAAGCAAAGAACAAAGAGTAAAAACTCAAAAAGTTGAAAGAAAATGGAATGATTTGATAATGAGAAGTGTTTACATATTTATACTACTTGTGGAATGGAAAGGGACACAAATAAAAACACTTAGGGAATAGAAATATGGACTAGGACTTTTGAATAGAAATAAATCTTCTTGACTTGACCAAGACTTGGCGATTTTGTGTTGAATGTCTCTTCGGTTGGTCTCGTCCTTTCGCATGGTCGATGGTCTCGAAATTACCGTCAGATTGATATATTATTCGACCATAGAATGTTGATTCTTGTTGGGCCTTTATGATAGATTTGGCCTATGGACTAGCTGGTTGTGTCCAGATTCATCGTATCCAGAAACTTGAGCTGCGGTAAGGAGAAGAATGCACGCGGGTTGGTCCGGACTGTCGGTTGGGTGATTTCCATGTGCTGATTTGATCCAAATGTTCCCTAAGTATTTGGATAGTTGAAGAATCCTTGCCTTAGAGAAATTGAGATGATCAAAACTCAAGTACTGATCGAACAAGCTGGATAGTTCACCAATACGTTCTTCGGAACAAGCAGTATGGGCCAATCGAGCCAAAAGAGAGTAGCTACGGTCTGAGTCGGATTCCTCTCGAGTTAAGTTCATTCTGGCATGGCATGACCATTGGCCTTAGCTTGGCGACTTGGACGAGAAATATCATCTGTGGTATGGGCAGTTTGGCTGTCTGGTCGTGAATCCAATCTTAGCTCCATTCCGGACGGATCCAGACGGTACACGGCATGAGCAGTCTGATTGGTACGGTCGGATTGCTGAACCTCGGTTTGATTGTTCGGAACGTACTGAACTCCATTCTGGTCCGGGTCCATGTACTGAGGCGCATCAGTTACCATCCGCATCCTTCGTCCTATGGGAAGCAGAGCAACTATTGGATTTACGTATCGAGCTAGGTAGCTTCCAATAAGCAATAAGGCCATCCCATACATTCTTCGTAAGCTCAGTGGGTTTCGCATCATATATGTAGTACTCCCACTTGTCCTTCCAATTTGAGACGATGTTGCAAAGGCGGATCTTTTCTCTAAAAAAAAAATCCGCCTTAACCCTCTCGTTGCTAAGGACCAATGTTTGGGTCAAAAGTGGTCACGACAGAATCAACGTCAGAAAAACTTCTCGAGAAATATTCTCTTTGAAAAGAGAGAGATAATATTTTGAAAAAGAAGAGCGGGAAAATCGAAATCGAGCTTCGTATGGATTCCCAAGGAGGGTTTGCACGATAAGTCCTCGAGAAATGTTACTCTAGGCCTCAGTCAAACAAATCCTCGAGCATCGAAAGAACGAAATGACTATAAGGCTCGATTGTCCAACTCACCAAACAGAAGAGTTGGCCAAGAAAGCCGTCTAACTCGCCGAACGGGCGAGTTGGACCACACAAGCCAACCAACTCGCCCGTTCAGTGAGTTGGGCAGCGTGTGCCGACCGACTCGCCCGTTCGGCGAGTTGGTCAGCCCACGTCGCCCAACTCTCCAAACGGGCACGTTGGATCGAACAAGACGACCAACTTGCCGAACGGGGCGAGTTGGATCGATCAAGATGACCAGGGCGAGTTGGATCGATCAAGATGACCAGGGCGAGTTGGATCGATCAAGATGACCAACTCGCCCATTCAGTGAGTTAGACCAATCCAACTCGCCGAACAGGCGAGTTGGGTCGTAGATGCAATCCAACTCGCCCATTTGGCTAGTTGAATGCATCAATCCATCTTCATCCCATCTTGGTAACTCCCTTCTTCAAAATCGGATCAAAATCGTTCTTGTTTCATCTCAATCAGAATTGATGTTGGAACTTTACCGCAAGAACTCATTTTGCTCGTATAAAGTCCGAACTGATCGTGTAAAAAGGAAATAGTTAACTAAACACCTAAGGTTTCCTGCACTATACGAAAAATTCGAAATCTCTTTGGAATCGACATTGTTTCAGAAGTGCTCTTTCAACAAAATTGTGAAAACACTTAAGTCGAAAAAGCCACTCGCGGTTTTACACGAAAAAGAGCCCAATTGAAATGATGGTCTATCTTTTATCTTGCAGGAAGAAATCAATGTTAATTTCAGAAGATAAATGTCAAGTTTTCAAGATAATGATGAAGATCGAGTTAAAAAGGAATATTTCCGCGAAACGATAAACTCAACATAGGGGCAAAAAATGGAAGGGGAACCGACCCAAAAGGCGTATATAAGGGGAGCCAAAGCAAAAGGCGCATGGATCAGAAGATTTAGACCTAGAGAAATATTCCAATTAGCTTATAAGAACTTACAACTTAGGTGGCTAAAACGACAGAGTAATACTCAAGAAATTTCTCGATCTTTGTTCGAGAATTCTGATTTCTTTAGACTCTACAACTCATTGCACTTAGAAACCCTAAGCTTTATTCTCGGCAAGCTCGGTTTCTATGACTTGCACTAGATTACCCGACAAACTTGCTCCGGCTGTTCAATCTCTTGGTCCACTCTTTTAATTGAACTACGTCCAACTTGATCATTGAAAGGGGTACTGATGCACCCCAGGACATGGAACAAGCCCAGCATGGTGACCAGTTCAATCAGATGAGTTCAACCGAGGTTCACCCATCCAACCGTACCAGATCAACGGACAGAGCCGTGTACAAAATCGACCCGCGTACATCCGGAAATGACCTAAGGCTGGAACCACGACCTAATGAACGAATTGAATGTCCCACAGCAAGTCTTTCCCGACCCATTCGACATTCTAAGACCAATAGTCAAGCCAGAACTCAAGATCAAGGAGTGGAACCTGAGTTAGGACACAACACTTCACTTCTGGCCCGTTTGGTACGTACCGCATGTCCCGATGGACATGAACATGACTTTTCCGACCAGTTTGAAGATTTCATGATGATCGATCATTCCAATCTCTCTAAAGCAAGGATACTTAAGCTCTCTGAATATTTGGTTCAACTAAAGTTGTCATCCATTCACGAAAGTTCATCAATCACCCACACGGACATACCACAGTACGTCCTGCTCCTTACCGCAGTACACCCGTTTGGTACGGACGAACCTGGACAGTAGGCGAAGGGTCATTTGTTGACCAGACTAGATTCAGATGAACCTGGACAGTACACCAAGGGTCATTTCGACCAGATCAAGAACCAAAGAGTCATTTGACCTTTTTTTAATCTTTGTTGCTTTTTCTATGCATGTTTTTCCACAAAATTCTAAGTCCTTTCATATGCCTTTGCTACTATAAATATGTAATCATTCTACAGCAACAAATCAATCAATTTTCTTCTTTTATTTGAGTTTATCTCTTTGTTCTTTGTTTAGAACATTTCTGTTTCTTGGTGAGGTTATCTCCGAGTAAACAAACCTTCGTTCGTTGGACTTGTGCGTCACATCAAGCAACGACGAATCTCTGGTAGTATCATCGGGCCATCCGCAAACCTTTGTGTCACCATTCAACCCATCAGTTCTCCCTTTTGGCGAGATCATATCCTTCAAAACCGTTTGAGTGATCCTTTCCGAATCTAGGACGTATCAAGTGGTATCAGAGCCACTCAATCGGTATCATCTATCCATTCTTCTCATCTTCCATTTAAATTTCTTCAAACACTTCTTCTTCTTTCTATCTTGAATCTGGGCCCCTCATTACCATCCACTATATAAAACAAAAAGATAGATCAAAACAAAAAAAAGAAAAAAAAGAGTCAAAAAAAAAATATTCGAAAAGTTTGATTGTGGATTGGTGGTGGAAGAGAAAGCATGCTGGCTGAGGAGAAATCCGGCCTTTGAGGAGGTTAAAGCGGATTCCAAAAAATAAATTTCTTATCTTTCTATCTCATTTCATAGTTTGTTTGCTTGGAAAACCGATTGGGAAGCTTAGTTTGTCTTTCTTAGAACTTTGAGAAGAAACTCTTGAGTGACCATCCAAATTCCGAGTGAAACACTTGAGTGGGAGAGATTAAACACCTGAGCGTGTGAGGAATATATTTAACTGTGCTAATCTTTGTTGTTTAGCACTTTCAGGAACCATGGAGAGTGAAGATGAAAGAAACCGTCCCGTAAATTTTGTAGCAGGCTTGTCCAACTTGCAAATGAGAGCTCTAAATGATTCTTTTAGTAACCTTTTGAACACAGGTTTAGAGCAGATCCATCAACGTCTTGATGAGATGCAGGTTCATCAAACCACTCAGTCCAGAACCGGAGCAAGAAGAGAACATCCAAGACGGACCAACCGATCCGATGATGATGACGAGGAGGAGTTCCTTGATGATCGTTCCATCAACCAACCTAGGAGAGGTCCACGACACCAAAACCATGAACGAGGTGATATTAATCATTTTGCTAGGAGAGATGAACAAGTTGATGATGGTTTAGGTGGTTTGAAACTTAAGATTCCAATCTTTGAAGGCAAAAACGATCCTGATGCATATTTAGAATGAGAAAGAAAAATTGAGCTCGTTTTTATTGTAAAATTTCTCTGAACTTAAAAAGGTTAGGTTGGCTGCAACTGAATTTACTGGCCATGCTATTAACTGGTATGATCAAGTGTTGACTCACAGGAGGAGAACAGGTGGACGACCTATAGCCTCATGGGATGAGCTCACTACCTTGATGAGAAAAAGATTTGTTCCGGAGCACTACCATCGTGACCTTCACCAAAGGCTTAGACGTTTGCTTCAAGGAACCAAATCAGTTGAGGATTACTTCCAGGAGATGGAAACACTGATGATCAAAGCCGATGTGGATGAGACTTTGGAGGCTACTATGGCAAGGTTAGTTGCTGGACTCAACCGTGACATCCAAGACCGAATGGAGCTTCAAGATTACGAAAGTTTGGATCAGATGCTCCACAAAGCTATCTTGATTGAGCAGCAAATCAAGAGGAAGGGCATGTCCAAACCATCCTATGCCCCAAAACCGACCTTTGCTTCCAAGCCAAACTACCAAGACAAAAGTAAGTCTCCAGCCACAACAAATACTGCTTTTAAGACTAATGTCCCTGCTCGTGTTGATAGAAAAAGACTGATGGACCTCCCAAACGAACAAGAGACATCCAATGCTTTAGATGTCATGTTCTTGGGCATTATGCTAACCGTTGTCCAAACCAAAAGGTGATGATTCTCTTGGAGAATGGAGAAATTGAGTCCGAGGACGACAAGGAGGATAAGGAAGATCTCGGTCAAGTCTATGATGAGGATGAAGAACCAGTCGATTACCCACATCAAGGACCACTTCTGGTTGCTAGGAGATCCTTGGACGATTCAGACAGTCCAATCTTTGATGAGTACGAGCCCACAGACGATGATTTCGGACCAGTCTACGACCAACATCTTCGTCCGATCTTTGACGACTACCTGGATGAAGAATCAGTCCCGACCTTTGATGAGGAACCTGACCATCTCGACTATCCAGCTCACGGTCCATTGCTTGTCACTAGGAGATCCTTGAGTGTGCAACCCAAAACCAATGAACGAGAACAAAGGGAGAATCTTTTTCACTCTAGATGTTTGATTTCCGATAAAGTTTGTTCTTTGATTATTGATGGTGGCAGTTGCACTAATGTTGCTAGTGATACTCTTGTTAAGAAACTTGGACTTGTGACCAGGCCTCTCTCTCGACCTCTTACCATATGGCGATATGAGGATGAAGTCCTTTGCAATGTCATTCCCATGGACGCCTGTCAAATTCTTTTGGGTCGGACCATGGCAGTTCGACAAAAAGGCGGTACATGATGGATACACAAACCGGCACTCCTTTGATCATAAAGGGAAAAAGATCACACTGGTGCCCTTGACTCCTTTGGAGGTTCACCAAGATCAGATCCAACTCAAGAAGGGTCGAGACAAGGAACTTAAACCGGATGAACCAGAGACATCTCGTAAGAATTCCAATTTCTTTATCAAAGAAAGTCAGGTCAGGAAGTCTCTTTACTCTCGACAGCCATTTCTTTTGTTTGTTTACAAAGAATCTCTAATGGCTTCTTCTTCTAACCTTGCACCGGAAATTCCGAGTGATTTGATAGATGTCTTGCAGGATTTTTCTGATGTCTTTCCAGAAGAGAACCCAAAAGGTTTACCACCAATTAGAGGCATTGAACATCAGATTGACTTCATCCCGGGTGCACAGCTTCCGAACCGACCAGCTTATCGAACCAACCCGGTGGAAACAAAGGAACTTCAGAAACAGATTGGAGAGCTTCTTGAAAAAGGCTACATCAGAGAAAGCCTTAGCCCTTGTGTCGTACCTGTCCTCCTTGTGCCCAAAAAGGATGGATCTTGGCGGATGTGTGTGGACTGCCGCGCCATCAACAACATCACGGTAAAGTATAGGCATCCAATCCCTAGGCTTGATGACATGCTAGATGAGTTGCATGGTTCCTCTGTTTTCTCTAAGATAGACTTGAAAAGTGGCTATCACCAAATTCGCATGAAAGAAGGTGATGAATGGAAAACTGCATTCAAAACAAAACTAGGATTGTATGAATGGCTTGTCATGCCCTTTGGTCTCACAAATGCACCTAGTACATTCATGCGTTTAATGAATCATATCTTGCGATCATTCATTGGTCATTTTGTTGTTGTCTACTTTGATGACATACTTATCTACAGCAAGAGTCTTGATGATCATAAGATGCATTTGAAATCTGTTCTAGAAATCATTAGGAAAGAACACTTGTTTGCTAATCATGCTAAATGCTCTTTTGGAACAGATCACGTGGTCTTCGTAGGTTTTTTGTAGGTGCAGATGGACTAGGAGTGGACGAAGAGAAAATCAAAGCCATCCGAGATTGGCCTAGTCCAAAAACCGTGGGCGAAGTGAGGAGTTTTCACGGACTTGCTGGATTCTACCGACGGTTTGTCCCAAACTTCAGTACTATAGCAGCTCCACTCACTGAGGTGATCAAAAATAATGTTGGGTTCAAATGGGAACAAGCTCAAGAAGAGGCATTTCAAAATCTCAAAGGGAAGTTAACTCAAGCTCCTTTACTTATGCTTCCTGATTTTTCTAAAACTTTTGAGATCGAATGTGATGCTTCGGGTGTTGGTATTGGTGCTGTCTTGATGCAGGACAGAAGACCCATTGCTTATTTCAGTGAGAAACTTGGCGGAGCCATGCTCAACTACCCCACTTACGACCAGGAGTTGTATGCTTTGGTGCGAGCTCTTCAGACTTGGCAACACTATCTCTGGCCAAAGGAGTTCGTGATCCACACTGATCACCAATCATTGAGACACCTCAAGGGCCAGCAAAAGTTAAACAAAAGGCACGCACGTTGGGTTGAGTTTATCGAGACCTTTCCTTATGTGATCAAATACAAACAAGGTAAGGAAAACGTGGTGGCTGATGCCTTGTCTAGAAGGTACACTCTTCTATCAACTCTAGAAACAAAGTTGCTTGGATTTGAATTTATCAAAGATTTGTATGCAACTGATCCGGATTTCAAAGAGGTTTTTAGAAAATGTTCCAAGACCGCTTATGGGACATTTCGGAATCAAAAAGACATACAAGGTGGTGTATGAGCATTTTTATTGGCCAAGCTTGATGAAGGATGTAGAGAGGATTTGCAACCGATGTGTGGTTTGCAAGAAGGCTAAATCCAAAGTGCAAAACCAAGATGGGAAGAAGAAGGCTGAGACCATTCGGAAATTGCATGAGAAGGTTCGAGCCAACATTGAAGCCAAGACAAAGATCTATGAGAGAAAGGCAAATAAGAAACGGACCAAGGTCATATTTAAGGAAGGAGACCTTGTGTGGGTTCACTTGAGAAAGGAACGGTTCCCTGAAGAAAGAAAGTCTAAACTCATGCCTAGATTTGATGGTCCCTTTCAGATCATTAAGAAAATCCATGACAATGCTTATCAGCTTGATCTTCAAGGTAAGTATGATATATCTTCAAGTTTTAATGTTTCTGACTTATCTCTTTTCCGTGCAGATGATCCAGATTTGTGGACAAATCCTTTTGAAGAGGAAGGGAATGATGCACCCCAGGACATGGAACAAGCCCAGCATGGTGACCAGTTCAATCAGATCAGTTCAACCGAGGTTCACCCATCCAACCGTACCAGATCAACGGACAGAGCCGTGTACAGAATCGACCCGCGTACATCCGGAAATGACCTAAGGCTGGAACCACGACCTAATGAACGAATTGAATGTCCCACAGCAAGTCTTTCCCGACCCATTCGACATTCTAAGACCAATAGTCAAGCCAGAACTCAAGATCAACGAGTGGAACCTGAGTTAGGACACAACACTTCACTTCTGGCCCGTTTGGTACGTACCGCATGTCCCGATGGACATGAACATGACTTTTCCGACCAGTTTGAAGATTTCATGATGATCGATCATTCTAATCTCTCTAAAGCAAGGATACTTAAGCTCTCTGAAGATTTGGTTCAACTAAAGTTGTCATCCGTTCACGAAAGTTCATCAATCACCCACACGGACATACCATAGTACGTCCTGCTCCTTACCGCAGTACACCCGTTTGGTACGGACGAACCTGGACAGTAGGCGAAGGGTCATTTGTTGACCAGACTAGATTCAGATGAACCTGGACAGTACACCAAGGGTCATTTCGACCAGATCAAGAACCAAAGAGTCATTTGACCATTTTTAATCTTTGTTGCTTTTTCTATGCATGTTTTTCCACAAAATTCTAAGTCCTTTCATATGCCTTTGCTACTATAAATATGTAATCATTCTACAGCAACAAATCAATCAATTTTCTTCTTTTATTTGAGTTTATCTCTTTGTTCTTTGTTTAGAACATTTCTGTTTCTTGGTGAGGTTATCTCCGAGTAAACAAACCTTCGTTCGTTGGACTTGTGCGTCACATCAAGCAACGACGAATCTCTGGTAGTATCATCGGGCCATCCGCAACCCTTTGTGTCACCATTCAACCCATCAGTTCTCCCTTTTGGCGAGATCATATCCTTCAAAACCGTTTGAGTGATCCTTTCCGAATGTAGGACGTATTAGGTACGTAGGCAGCCTTTCTTAAGGTCCAGTCCCAAATCCTTCAAACATTTTTCGTCTTTTTCTTCTATTTCTAAGGGAGTTTCAGCAACATAGGTTTCTCTCGACGTAGGTGGAAGAGATAGCAAATTTAGTCTCGTTTTACTGCTTGTGTTATACGAATTCCTTTGTGATCCCGTTTCCAGACAAAGCTTCACGTACGCTTTTGTCTCTGGAGCACTCATACGTATATTCGAAATAAAGATCTATTGTTTTCTATTTTTTTGTTATCTTTTCATACTCTTCCCGTTTATTCGATTACTTGTTGTTGCCTCTCGCAGAGAATCCATGACCTTAGGGAAAGTTAGGGTTTCTTGACTTTTCTTAATTTATGGAAATTGAAGGTGTGAATTTTGGTTCCCCCATATTGGCACTAAAAGGAGGGGGTCGGATTACTCTAACTCATGACCACAAAACGCTTGATCAAAACAATGTCTGATACTACGAAGGAAAATACTGCAGCTCGCAACAACGCTGGTAAAACAACTCCAGCAGTGACTGCTCCCATTGCCAACGCTTATGCAAACGCCGCAATGCTTGAGAAAATCGAAAACCTAGTCGCGACTCTTCGCGACAGGCGGGGCACCGAAACAAGTTCACTATTTCTCTCACTAAACAGAAAGGGCAACGATAAAATCTATCAAACCCTGTAATGTTCGTCTCATTACTGAGTTGGAAAAATCTCAGCGCATAACGACCGCACCAGCATACCATCAAAACTCAAATCGGAAAAGTCCAACTCCCCGAACGGGCGAGTAGGACCAAACAAGCCGTCTAACTCGTCCGTTTGGCAAGTTGCACCAGTCCAACTCGCCGAACGGGCGAGTTGGACCAAACAAACCGTCCAACTCGCCGAGCGGGCGAGTATGACCAAAAAAGAAGTCCCTTGGATCACCTCTGCGTTCTCCTTTGAATCCCGATCGAAACCCTTTTAGTTTTGTCTCAATCGGAGTTTCCGTTGAGATTGTACGATCAAAACAAGTTGGACGCACAGGTTGGTCCAGTCCAACTCGCCGAACGGGCGAGTTTGACCAAACAAGCAGTCTCTTGGATCCCCTTTGCGTTCTCCTTAAAACCCCGATCGGAACGCCTTTCGATTTGTCTCAATCAGAGTTTCCGTTGAGATTTTACGATCAAAACAAGTTGGATGCACAGTTTAGACTAGTCCAACTCGCTGAACGGGCGAGTTACACCGAACGATCCGTGCAAACTCAACCATTCGGCGAGTTGGACCATTCCAACTCGCCGAACGGGCAATTTTGACCAAACAAACAATCCAACGTGCTGAATGGGTGAGTTTGACCAAACGAGAAGTCCTTTGGATCACCTTTGCATTCTCCTTTGAATCCCGATCGAAACGTTTTTTATTTCGTTTCAATCAAAGTTTCCGTTGAGATTTTACTATTAAAACAAGTTGGACGCACACTGTCCAACTCACCCCGATGGCGAGTTGGATTTATTCCCTCCAACTCGCCTCATGGTGAGTTGCTCAAGCCCTGATGAGCTTTTCTTTTTGTTCTCATTTCAATCTCGATCGAAACGCTTTTTGTTTCATCTTAATCGGAGTTTCCATTGAGATTTTACAACAAAAACAAGTAAGATTCGTCTAAACTCCTTGGCTTGCTCCTACTGGACCTCTTGGGCGTAATACTCGCCTTCTTGGGCATCCTACTCGCCCTTACCTCGATCTTAACGTTCTCCTCTGAATCTTGATCGAAACATCTCTTGTTTCATCTTGATTGGAGTTACCGTTGGAACTTTAGATAAAAATCGCAAGACAGGTCTGAGCCTAAACGCGGCTAGGAAAAACTAATATTGTTACCATTCTTAAGGGGCGTACAAACACGAGAAGAGGAAGGGGAGATGAGAAAGCAAAACGTAGAAGAGGTGAACCCAAACCTTCGAGAAAACTAAGGTATGACCGGCTTGGAACTTTTTGAAATCAGACTTGGAATTTTCTTAGGAAGGTACTAAGAAATAAAATGCTTCGGAGATTGCCTTAAAACTTTAGGTTAGGATTTAGAAGAATAGTCTAACTAACTAAGTCTTAGGCAGTTTCCTGTCTTGATCTATTGTTCTGCGACTGCACAGGCAGATTGTTCAAACCGATCTAAACTCTCGGAAAACCGAGAAACGATCGTCACGCAAGCTCAGCTCACTTCCTAAGGAAAGAAAGAACTAGAAATGCGAACGTCGTCTTAAAACCTGTTTGTTCCAAGAAATTTTCTTGAAATCGATACATAACTAGTCGTCAACCCGAAAGTCACCAAGTCACAATCCTAGCGTCGTCTTTAAACCGCCCTGGATTGTCGATCATCCCAATCTTCGAAAGAAAAAACGTATACAGTCCTTCAAAATATCGGTTCAGCCGTTTTCTTTCCTAAAAAAGAGGGATTACGTATGTATACTATACTCGTAGACGCCCATACTTCAAAAAATAATTTTTGTCTCGGCATCAAGAAAAAGCTTTCAACAAAGCAAACTCTCGCATCAGTAGACAGAAAATCATTTAGGCAATGTGATGCCTCATCAAACCAATCATCCATTACTTTTGTATAACTATAACATTTTACACGGAAGAACCTATGAGAAAATAAAATCGGTGTCATGAAAAACGACTTCGCAATGCGGAAAAGAGAATGAGGAAAACACATTCCTCTTTCGCAAATATCACGAGTAATCTGCAAGAGACATTCTTAATTTGCTTCTATTCCATTCACTTCTCATAAAACTTATGCGAAACATCCTTCATATAGCCACACCAAGTTATGCGAAGAAACTTTCGGAAAAGAACATGGAAAGTTTTACAGAGAATTTTTTGGACAATTTGCGTATAGGTAAAAACAAAGTCATATGACTCGTCTCTCAACAAAAAAACTAAACTTTATCTCTTCGCACTACGATCTTAGAGATCTCATTTCTTAGCCATGCGGCTTGCTAGATTCTGCCTCCCATCTCCCTTGGTTCCATCTGAGCAGGCAATCATCTCGCACAAGTTCTTTATCGAGCCTCTTAGGTTTTGTCTTCATCATAAAAAAACCAAAACAATTTTCGAACGACAATAGCACGGAAAACTGTGACTTGTCCCATCAATCTCGACAAATGCTCTTTGGCCCTCAGCCAATTACGCCTTTTGATAAAAATCCGAATTGGAATTCGACATCCTCTTTAGGACAGTTCTAAACTAACATGGCCTTAATGCTAACACGAACATGCCATAATCTAATCCATGACCAGCAACGTCCTCGGCTATGCGGCTGAACACATCTTTCAGACCGAGCCAAAATGTTTGAGCGACCACTGCCCCATCCATTCACTTAACGACAAAAAGACAAAACGACAATCCGCGATTAGTCTAAAAATGTCAAGTGAAAATAACTATCGTATAACCCAGAATCGGAAATCATAAGACAAATTCTTAATATCAAAACTAGTCGTAACCACCGAAAGGTTAACGGAAAACTTAAACTTGTCGACAACCGACAAAGTTCAATATGTTCTTCAGTTTACTCTAAACCCACAACGTTTTACAAGTAAAAAGCAGCACATAAGGAAAAACACTTAACGAAACTCCTAGATCTCTACAAAGTATCCTTAACTATACACGAAATAAGTCTCGGGGGCCAACTCTTCACAAAGCACAGTAAAGGAAGTCGCATATTCTCTGGGAAAAATTTACGTGACCTATTGGTCTAATTCCTCGGAAACAAACCAAAACATTCATCTTCCGTAAGGTTTAAAAAAAAACTTGAGATACCACAAATCTTCAAGCCCGCAAATATTTCAAGCACAAAATGCGGCATACGAAAGAAAAACTCAACCTTCGACACAGCGAGACGTCTTTAACGCTCGGAAAGCTGTTTTTCATCAATACTTTCCGAAACGGAATGGTCACCTTTAAAAACAGTCCATCCGCGACTATAAAACATACACACCTTCTTAAACACGTATCCTTCTCAAAAATTCAAAAACGGTAATATATACCAATAAATTTGTTGCTGATCACAACAAACTCTCAACGTCTTAAACAGACTAAGCCATCTCGAAGAGATAGTTCTCAAACACCCGACACAAGGGTGTGGGAACCAAAATTCGCACTGTTGATTTTTATTGAATTAAAAACGCAGGGTAAACCCTAGTTTCCCAGAGGTC
Source organism: Moricandia arvensis (assembly GCA_905132765.1). NCBI lineage: Eukaryota > Viridiplantae > Streptophyta > Magnoliopsida > Brassicales > Brassicaceae > Moricandia > Moricandia arvensis. The sequence goes on from CAJHQP010002591.1 coordinate 47,639, forward strand.
TCGGATCTCTGTTAAACCACACGCCAATCAATCAGAATACGAAGTAAATATCGAAAAAAAACAAAGTAAGAATCGAAACGAGACAAAATAGATGTCTTACTCTAAATTTTCATGAGCGTTTACAACAGGATAGGAGCTTTGGCTATGAGAGCTGTCGGCGAGATCCCTAGTTCTAATAACCTAAGACTGCAAAACCCTAGTTGAATCGCAGCTCGAATAACAAAAACGAAAAGTTGCGTAGATGCTCTAAGTGCTAAGCTATGTTTGCTCTAAGTGGAGATTTTCGTTTGTGCTCTGCATCAGCACCCTTGAAGTCCTTATATACTCATCCAGAGGTGGTTTGATCTTTCCCCTTCTGTTCTTGGTCGAATTTATCACTTCGCGGAAATATTCCTTTTTTCCTCGATCTTTAAGATTATCTTCGGAAACTTAACATTTATCCTCCGATCTTGACATTTATCTTCCGAACTTAACATTTATCCCTTACTGCAAAATAAAAAATAAACCATCACAAAGTTTGGGCTTGAATTCGGATAAAATCGCAAGTGGGCCTTTGGCCGAGCTTTAGACCTCATCGGGCCGTTTTTTGACTTAGGGGTTTCTACTATTTTATCGAAAGAGCATTGCTAAAACGACGTCATCCGAGAGTTAGGATATTTTGTATGGGGCATGTGACTCTATTTTTTTAGTTAATTGTTACCGTCTCATACGATTTACCTGATCCTTTCTCGAGAAAACGAGTTCTTTCGGTAAAGATAAGTTTGATCAAGTATCGAAAGAGGGAGTTAACGAGGACGAGGTGGAAATGAATTGATTGATCCGACTTGCCGAACGAGCGAATCAGATTGCTCGTGTTCCGTATGGGTAGTTGGTCGGTCTGTACCGTTCAACTCGCCATACGGGTGAGTTGGTCTGTCCATACCGTCCAACTCGCCATACGGGTGAGTTGGTCGGTCCGTACCGTCCAACTCGCCATACGGGTGAGTTGGTCGGCCCATGTGGCTTCGTTTTCCCGTACGACAAGCTGAACATTGTGCTCGGCCATCTTCTCCGTCAGGGGAGCTAGATGATCGATTCTTCTAGTTGTTTTGTCGTATTGCCGTTCGGGAAACGTTTACATGTGGTTTTTGGACAACCTTTTCCTGATGACTTATCTGTGCAGACCGCTCCTTTGTGGTCAGTCGAGATTCGACCCCGATCTTCTCCGTTTCCCCTTTTTCGAGACATCATATCTTTCTTACACAAAGGGCGCATTTTCTCGGTAGGTTTCTAACATTCATTTCGTCGTAACCAATTTTGAACCCAAATATTAGCCCCCAGCTCGTTAGAATCGTAAGGTTCTAGCGAGTGGTTTGGTAGGTTTGGTAAGTTAGGTGGAATCAACGTTTGAAAAAGTCCATTGAAGGTGGTCTACTTATTCCTCAAAGAGTATAATACGGTAGGATTGGGGCTGCGCCTTGTGAAGGCTGCCTACGTACCCTTGTAAAAGGGATCAAGCCTTTCAAAGTTTGTTCTGGAGTTAAGGTTCTTACTTCTTGTTTTCCAATGAGACCTTTATGGTTTATATGTGTGTCGTGTAGACATTAAATGGCATGTTACTACCAATGGCATTGTATACTGGATCTTTGTCGGCCTCGAGACTAGCCTCGTAGGCTGTTTATTTTGGCCGAGTATGGCCATATTTATGTTTTCGGGACTGAAAGCGTGTGGCTTTTGATCCCGGCCGCTTTGCGACTTTTTAATGAATAAACTACGCTTTTTACTTGAAAATGAGTTTAAGTAGATTTGTATTTTTGTTAAATATAGAGGGAATGATACGATTTTTCATCTCGTTCCCAAATCTTTTGTGGATCGTCCTATTCTTTGCTCATTCGAGATGTTTGAGAAGTTTTCTAAAGTTTCGAGAGCGTTTAGATATGGACTAAAAGACATGCTTTCAGGATCTCGTATCTTTTTGATATCATGCCTTGAGACGTTAGAGACCAGTGTGCTGGGTTTAGGGAAAGACCTAGGTCTAATCACGGTTTTAGGGGGTGCGATGACTACTTCGGCTTACGTTTCCCGTATCGCTTTTGACCTGATTCCATCCCGCTTTAAAGTCCGCGATATGTTCTCGGCTTATGTGACTTGTATGGTAGGAATCGAGCATCTCTTCGAGGACAATTTATAAGTCTCCCGAAAGTGCTGACCAAAATTTTGGATTTCTTTCATAGCGTTATTACCCTTATGTCGGGTGTTCGAGAGCTATCTCTACGAGATGGCTTAATCTGTTTAGGACGTTAAGAATTTGTTGTGATCAGCAACAAACTTATTTTTAGATATAATCGTTTTTGAACCTTCGCGAAGGATACATGTTTAAGAAGGTGTGTATGTTTTATAGTCATGGACGGGCAGTTTTTAAGGTGAGCATTCCGTTTCAGAAAGTTTTGAAGAAAAACAGTTCTCCGACCGATGTGTCGAAGGTTGAGGTTTTCTTTTGTATGTCGCATTTCGTGCTTGAAATGTTCGCGGGCTCAAAGATGTGTGGTATCGCAAGGTTTTTGTAACCTTACGGAAGAGAAACGTTTTGGTTTGTTTCCGAGGAATTAGGACCAATGGGTCGTGTAAATTTATCCCTGAGAATATTCGACTTTCTTTGGTGTGATTTGTGAAGAGTTGACCCCCGAGACTTATTTCCTCTATAGTTAAGGATGCTTCGTATAGATCTAGGAGCTTTGTTACGACTTTTTCTTATGTGCCACTTTTCACTTGTAAAACGATTTGGGTTTAGAGTAAACTGCGGAACATATTGAACTTGGTCGGTTGTCGACAAGTTTATGTTTTCTGTTAACCCTATGGTGGTTAAAACTAAGTTTCAATATTAAGAATTTCTCGTATGTTTTTCGATTATGGGTTATATGATAGCTATTTGCACTTGGCGTTTTAAACTAATTGGGGATTGTCATTTTGCCGCTAAGTGATTGGGTGGAGCAGTGGTTGCTCAAACATCTTCGCTCGGTCTGAAGGATGTGTTCAGCCGAATTGCCGAGGACGTTTCTGGTCATGGACAGACTATGGCACGTTCGTGTTAACATTAAGGTCATGTTAGTTTAGAACTTTTCAGTTCGGATTTTTATCGGAAGGCGTAATTGGCTGAGGGCCAAAGAGCGTTTGTTGAGATCGACAGGACAAGTTGGAGTTTTCCGTGCTATAGTTGTACGAAAATTGTTTGTTTCTGTATGATGAAGACAAAACCTAAAAGGCTCGATAAAGAACCGTGCGAGATGATTGCATGCTCGAATGGAACCGAGGGAGATGGGAGGCAGAATCCAACGAGACGCATGGCTAAGGAATGAGATCTATAAGATCATAGTGTGAAGAGATAAAGTTTAGTTTCTTTTGTCGAGAGACGAGTCATATGACCTTGTTTTTAGCTATCCACAAATTGTCCAAAGCACTTCTTCGTAAAACTTGTTACGTTCGTTTCCAAAAGTTTCTTTGCATAACATGGTGCGGCTATACGAAGGATGTTTCGCGTAAGTTTTACGAGGAGTGAATGGTCATAGAAATAAATTTAGAATGTCTCTCGCAGATTACTCGTGATATTTGCGAACAAGGAATGTGTTGTCCTCATTCTCTTTTCCGCATTGCGAAGTCGTTTTTCATGACACCGATCTTGTTTTTTCGTAGAATCTTCCGTATAAAATGTCATAGTTATACGAAAGTAATGGATGATCCATTTTATGAGGCATCGCATGGCCTAAATGATTTTTTGTCTACTACTGCGACAGTTTGTTTTATCGAAAGCGTTTTCTTGATGCCGAGATAAATTCTTTTTTGAAGTATGGAAGTATACGAGTATAGTATACGTACCTACTCCCTTCCCTTGTCTACAAAAGAAAACGGCTGAACCGACATTTTGAAGGGTTGTGTACGTTTTTTCTTTCGAAGATTGGAATGGTCGACAATCCAGATCGGTTTAAAGACGACGCTAGGATTGTGACTTGGTGACTTTCAGGTTTACGACTATGAATGCGTCAGTTTTAAGAAAATTTCTAGGAACAAGTCGATTTTAAGACGACGTTTGCGTTTCTATTTCGTTCTTTCCTTAGGGAGCGAGCTGAGTGTGCGTGGTGATCGTTTCTCCATTTTCCGAGAGTTTAGATGGGTTTGCAATATCTGCTTGGGCAGCCGCAAAACAATGGATTGAGACAGAAAAATGCCTAAGAATTAGTTTTCTAGAATATTCTCCTAGATCCTAAGTTTCCTAAAGTTGTATGGCGATCTCCTAAGCGTTTTCATTTCTTCATACGAATATTCCAAGTCTGATTTCAAAAAGTTCCAAGTCGGCCATACCTTAGTTTTCTCGAAGGTTTGGGTTAAACTCTTCTCCGTTTTGTTTGCTCATCACCCCTTCCTCTTCTTGTGTCTGTATGCCCCTTAAGAATGGTAAAAATTATTAGTTCTTCCTTGCCGGGTTTAGACTCGAACATGTCTTGCAGTTTTTATCGTAATGTTCCAACGGTAACTCCAATCGAGACAAAATAAGAGATGTTTCGATCAAGGTTCAAAGGAGAACGCAAAGATGGAGGTAAGGCGAGTAGAATGTCCAAGAGGGCGAGTAGGATGGCCAAGAGGGCTAGTAGGACGCCCAAGAGGGCGAGTAGGATGCCCAAGAAGCCGAGTAGGAGTAAGCCAAGGAGTTTAGGCGAGTCTTACTTGTTTTTGTCGTAAGATCTCAATGGAAACTCCGATTGAGATGAAACAAAAAGCGTTGAATTAGGAACGCAGGGTAAACCCTAGTTTCCCAGAGGTCCCAGATCTCTGCTAAACCACACGCCAATCAATCAGAATACAAAATAAATATCGAAAAAACAAAGTAAGAATCGAAATGAGAGCAAATAGATGTCTTGTTCCGAATTTGCGTATGAGAGTTTACAACAGGATATGAGCCTTGTCTATGAGAGCTGTAGGCGAGATCCCTAGTTCTAATAACCTAAGACTGAAAAACCCTAGTTGAGTCACAGCTCGAATAACAAAAACGGAAAGTTGCGTAAATGCTCTAAATGCTAAGCTATTTTTGCTCTCAGTGGAGATTTTTTTGAGTGCTCTGCATCATCACCCTTAAGTCCTTATATACTCCTCCAGAGGTGGTTTGCTCTTTCCCCTTCTGCCGTTGGTCGAATTTATCGCTTCGCGGAAATATTCCATTGTTCCTCGATCTTCAAGATTATCTTTGGAAACTTAAAATTTATCCTCCGATCTTGACATTATCTTTCGAACTTAACATTTATCCCTTCCTGCAAAATAAAAGATAAACCGTCACAAAGTTTGGGCTTGACTTCGGATAAAATCGCGAGTGGGCCTTTGGCCGAGCTTTAGATCTCATCGGGCCGTTTTCTGACTTAGGCGTTTCTACGATTTTATTGAAAGAGCATTGCTAAATCGACGCTGTCCAAGAGTTAGGATCTTTTTTTGTGGGACGTGTGACTCTAGGTGTTTAGTTAACAATTACCGTCTCATATGATTTACCCGATCCTTTCTCGAGAAAACGAGTTCTTTTGGTAAAGTTCCAATGTCAATCCTGATCGAGACGGAACAAAGATAAATTCGATCAAGTATCGAAAGAGGGAGTTAACGAGGACGACATGGAAATGGATTGATTGATCTAACTTGCCAAACAAGCGAATCGGATTGCTCGTGCCACCCAACTCGCCCGTATGGCGAGTTGGTCGGTTTTTGCCGTCCAACTCGCCATACGGGCGAGTTGGTTGGTCTGAGCCGTCCAACTTGCCATATGAATTCTTGCACTTCCGACAAGGACAAAACATCTTACCACTTTCTTGCTTCGTACATGAATGTCCCTAGCCCCCTAAGAAATACATCCATCACTTTACCGTCAGCATCCTTGTGCGTATACATCCAACTTCGTAACTCGTAAATATTTATACCATCCGACATTTTTTATATTATTTTTTGTTTGTTTGTGTGGTATATTATTGTGAGAATGAACATATATATATATATATGAAATTTTCGAATCTGGTAGGTAAAGATATAACATTGAACTTACAAGGAAAACTTTTATTACGATTTTACAACTCTCTGACGTATATATTAACAATCATTGAATATTAACTTTGATTGTTCAACCATGATATCATAAGTCTCTAAACGTATAAGCATGAACGGTCAATATAAGGTTGATTAGTAGGGTCATGTTTGTTGATATTTTTTAAAACTTATTTAATTTACACTGAGCTTCAATGATATCATATGAATGTTATAATTCATCATCTCACTTCGATATGAAGAATCGTATTTTTGAAATGATATGATTAAGTAACATTTGAGATCTGTGTTTGCCCGGAATGAACATTAATTATATATACACATTATTTATAGATATTATTATTTATATTGTGTTAATTTACATATTATGAAATGATAAATATATTGAATAATTGAGGAGCGAGTAACTATTACGTATATAATTAATTTCGAGTAAGAACATAAAAAAATCTCTCTTTTTATTTACAATACGTTTTGTTGATAAAAATCAAAATAAATCATTTATTTTTATATAGTGTTTAATTAAAATTTAATGATATTGACATAGATATATAATATATTTTAATATAAATATCTATTTGTTGAGACTTGATACTAATATGATTTTATTAACATTTTTATATTTGCTGTAACAAAAATATTATTTTTTAATATAAATAATTATTAAACGAGACTTCCAACTCAATGTAAATTTTGAAATTAAAATGTTTATGTATTTTATATAAGATATATATATTAATTTGAACTTTATTGAAATAAATTTATATATATATATATAATTTGAATATATATTAAATGAGAGTTCATATTTATATGATTTTATGATCATTAGTATTTTGTTATAATAAAAAAGTTAAACCATTGATCAAAAAAAATTAATGTAAATTTTTAATAGTATTAGTAATTTATATTAAACAAATTCAAAGTAAAGCATATAAGAAAAATTTATTTTTCTTATATATTTATGTGATTGGTAGATTTCTTTTAAGAATATAAAATTGAACAAAAATGATGGAAGATACATAAATTGTTATCAAATTGTATATTAATATGTTATAATGACATGTGACTATCGAAATATGTTGTAATGACACGTGGCTATCAAAATATATTTTAATGGTTCATCTAAGTATATTATTAACATATATGTATTTTATAGGGTAAATCTCTCAAATAACTATTTTTGAAGTTTTTGTCACAAAAATAACATTCAAAAACAAAAATGACCAAATTAGTTTTTTTGTAATTTTTTTAAATTAATATTTTTTTATTTTTTTAATTTAAACTTCACCCCCAAACTCCCCCCCCCCCACATAACTCTAAACCTTAAGTCTAGATTAGTTAACCCAATAGATATAAATGTATATTTATACTATTTAATAAATGTTATTTTAGTTATTTTTTTCCATAAAAATTATTTTGTGACAAAAAATTTTTAAGTCTATCTTGGAGTATTCTTCAAAAGAAAAAGAATCTGAAATCTAAATAATACATGATGAAAATCCGTCGTGGAACTTTGCCAGTGTTTTTTTAATGACAATGTATCTGAAGATATAGCTTTTCTCAGAGTCAAATCACATATTCCCCTTTCTATTCCTGTAAAATATATTAGCTTAATTGTGTTTTGGGGTCAACATATTAGCTTAATTTCAATCTCTCTTTTTGAGTAACAAATCTATAGTTCCCGTTTGAAAAATTAAATATTTTATTATCAAAAATCGAAGATTTTCCCTTTTTTCTATCCCAATTTTGAGATCATAAATAAAACAAACATCCCTTGTAATGAAGTCACTACTGTAAGATACAAAAAACAAAAAAAAAAAGAACGAGACTTGAACTAGTGAAGAAGAGACCCTTCACTTCACTTCCCTCGAAACCCAATTCTCTACTGGGTTCGCTCTATCTAATTCCGATTTCATTTCGTCTGTGTAAGTTTCCTTGTGTTGTGTTCTCTGTTTAAACTCCGATCCTTACTTGGTGAGGAACATGCATTTGGTTATCTGGTAAATTACAAGTGGACATAACTAGGGTTTAGTATGTCTTTGATGAGGAGATAAGATGACTTCATGTCCAAATTTTGATTAATATTGGGAAATTTAATGATGTGGGAGGGTTACGTTTCCTTTTTTATTATTATTATGCTTCAATGCAGCATGTTTATGAATCAATAATGGTGTTAATGGAACTGAATATGTAATCACTTTTTGGGAATCTTTTGTGCATGAGATGAGATTTGTTACTGTCTGCCTTCATTTTCTCTTACCCTTTTAGGTTTGTTTTGTTTGATTTGTATCAGTCTCATTATTGAGGAGTTGAAGTATATAGTTGGTGGGCTTTTCAAATGGATTATAACAAGGAAGCGGCTGATAGGTCTAGAGAGGTTGCAATGGAGAAGTTCTTAGCAAATGATTTTGTTGGGGCTAAGAAGTTTGCCTTGAAAGCTCAGTCCATGAACCCTGAAATCGATGGGATCACACAAATGGTGGCTACTTTTGCTATGCACTTAGCTGCCCAGCATATCATAAACGGGGAGATAGACTACTACGGTGTACTTGGAGTAAAACCTGAGGCTGACGAAGAAACAGTGAGGAAACGATACAAAAAGTTGGCTGTAATGCTTCATCCTGACAGGAACAAGTCGATTGGAGCAGAGGAAGCCTTTAAGTATGTCTCTCAGGCATGGGTTGTGTTGTCCGACAAGGCAAAGAGAGCTGACTATGACTTGAAGAGGAACAATGTAGTTCAGAAAGCTGCTAAAGGCAGTGTCAATAGCACTGCGAAAGGGAAGACTTTAAAGAGAGGTGTGAAGCGAGCAAGTGATGCATCTGCCTCTTCTCCTGCTCCTCATGCTGCTCTTGCTCCTGCTGCTTCTGATGGAACCTTTTGGACTGTATGCAGCAGTTGCAGGACACAGTATGAGTACCATCGTGTTTACATAAACCAGAACCTCCTGTGTCCCCACTGTCGTAAGCCGTTTATAGCTGTGGAAACAGATCCTCCACACTCAGGTTCAATCTGCAAGACCTTTCTCGAGCATCAGTATGACGGAAGAAAGAGAAGTAGAGACAATGTTGATTGCTTTGAGTGGGGTGCTGTGTACACTGGAACCAAACACGCTGCTCAGGCCGGGTCACGGAAGGACGAGGCTGTGCGTAGAGAGTCTACCAAAAGGGCGGCTGCTACTCCATCGACAAACCCTCCAAAAAGAAGAAAGGTTGTGGAAAATGCAGTGGCTGGTTCCAACTTAGCAACCTCTTCTGCTCCCAAGTCCAACAGTGTGAGAGAATTTACGGAGGAGGAGCTGAAGAATGTACTGGTGAAGAAATCTAAGCCAACAATCGTCACAAAGCTGGAAGATCTTGTCACCATCTTTCCTGAAACTGACCCAAATGGAAGGGCAATGGAAACTGAGGATGTCAACATGGCCAATGCAAGTTCTTCACAAGACAAAAGTGGCACTGAATCATGCTGCGTGGGCTCGGTTGAGGATACTACTTCTGGTACTGATAAGGACTTGGATTCCTTGACAATAACTGTTCCAGATTCAGACTTTTGTGACTTCAACAAGAATCGAACTGAAAGGTCATTTCGTGACAACCAGATATGGGCATCTTACGACTATTTAGAGAGGATGCCTCGAGTCTATTTCATGATAGAAGAGGTTCTGTCCGTAGATCCATTCAAAGTGCGTATCACTCAGCTTACTACTTCAGAGATCAACAGCGATCTCAGGTCATCAAACTGGCTTGGCTTAGGTGTTTCAAGAACTTGTGGAGGTTTCAAAACTGGGGGAACTCATATCTGCCGGTCAACTCACTATTTCTCACACCAAGTGGAGGTGATGAAAGGCAATCATGGCGGCGAGTTTCTGATATACCCCAAAACAGGTGATGTATGGGCTCTATATAAGAACTGGTCCAGTGACTGGAACTATCTTGAAGGAGGCAAAGCAGTTGAGTATGATGTAGTGGAAGTACTTGAAGGGTATACAGAGGAGTATGGTGTTACAGTGGTTCCTTTGATGAAAGTTGCTGGTTTCAGATCTGTGTTTCACCATTATGTGGATCCCAAAGAAATAAGAAGCATCTCAAAGGATGAGTTATCAAGATTCTCTCGTCAGATACCATCTTACTTGCTCACTGGTAGGGAAGGAGTTGTTGAACTCAGAGGTTGCAGACAGCTCGACTCAGCAGCAACACCGCCACAGCTTCTTCACATTATAGATGGTTAAGTTACAGTCGATGCAACCATATTAGTTTCCTTTATACATTTCTTCTTGAACTTGTTAACCAGTTAGATTTGGGTGATTGTATTAACTCAGGTTCTTTTTGGTTCGATTAAAATGTAGCAAAACTGAATGAAACTTTTGTTGTTGTTTTCTTGTTAACCTGATTGTGTCTTTCTAATGTCGTAGTTCAACTAAAATCTATGTCGATGCATAACTTGCCTAAAATTATATTCTTGGCTCATAAGAAGTTTATCAACAAGATCTATAATTAGGAATGCATAAAGACCAAATGAATAGGTACTTAGTGATTTAAACTGCGAAAACCTAACACTCTCATTGTATCCAAGTCTCTTGTTCTCTAGGCCAGCACAGCTTAGAAGCCAGATGGATCAAGTAACTGTACAAATAAGACTCAAACAAATAAGACTACAACAAGAAGTCTAACGCTTTCTGATTTACAAAAACATTTTTGGCATCAGACAATGATTGTTTCTGTCAAAGTTCACAGAGTAGAAGTATAAGAATGATATGTCTGACTTGCTCAGCAGTACTGGTCTTGATGCAAACTGGGAAGAGCAATTTTGCAAGACATAAAAGTGGAATCCATATCGTTCTTGCTCATGTCAGATACTGTATTCCTAAAAGGTAGAGAGCACCTGAACGCAAGATAATAAGTTCAAACAATTATTTGAGCTAAAAGAAAAAGAAAACAATCATTTGAGCTGGGAAAATACTTCATCGCTAAATTGTTACCTCTACGTTGATTCAGATGGATTTCGGGCCTCTTCGTTCGCAATCTCTTCTTTCTCTTCTCCCACTCCATCAGATTCGTCAATGGCAAATTGCTGGAATCTTTGATAGAAACTGATGGAAACTCTGTTTTTTTTTTTTGCGTGAGGGACATATTGAAGCGAGAATTTGCTGAATAGCTAAAACTGAAAGAAAAATTAAGTGGATAACAATGTTTGTGACATAATGAAATAAGTAACATTTATGCTTGAGTTGATCCGGTTATACCCTTCATTGGTATAAGTAGCCGGTAAATGAGATGACATCGACGAAATCATGTATAGACTATATTTACACATGAAAGAAGAAAGAGTCATCCACATCACACGTTTATTAACCATATAAATATGCATTAATGTTCTATTCCATATGGCTGAAGTAGTATAGGATTATAACCTATCCACAACCCCTAAATATTAAACATTACCACAACCCCAACCTGTAAATACTAAACCCTACATTTTAATTACTAAACTCAAAGCCCAAATATATACTATAATCACATAATGAAACTACATCAACATACTATAGAATAGTACACGTTTAAATAGTATTGTATACTGACATACATATTCTTCCTAAATGATCGATCTCATCCTACTTGGATAAATCAATAAGGTGATGATTTAGGTGTGTTATTTATGAAATTAGTATTTGATTTGAATATTTCTAAATGTTCTATTCCATACCGCTAAAATAGTATAGAACTACTTGTCCCAAAACTATTCTATTTGAAACTAATGGAATAGAAATTAATGGTCATGAACATTATATTCAACAGTTAAGTTCTATTCGTGGAATGCATGATAAGGGGAATAACAACTTTTATCACCAAAATAGTATAACAGTATAGGAGATGCAGCTAATGGTAACACACACAACCCTTACCACTAAATATAGCTTTAAAAACATCACAAAAATGTAGTATGTGGCTTTCATGGCGCAAAACACTAAGAAACAAACTATTGAGCTTTCTCCAATTTTTTGCCATATAATGATATTCTTTGTTCTTTTCTCAGCTTGAGACGAAGTATGTGTTCGTATGTATGAAGAAAAAACAGAAAGTGGAGAATAACTGGAAGAAGAAGATAAAGAGATGTGTATTATTTGTATCCACAATTTATTAAGTCATTTGTTTAATATTTATTATAATAAATAATTCTCAGTAGGTTACATGGATTGAATTGAAGGACAATATAGTATTATTACATAAAATACATTTACTGTAGATAAAAGTTAGGTCTTTTAGCTATCAAGTGAATTATAATTTTTTTGATAGCTATAGGATGCAATTTCCCTATATTGAAAGTGTAAGAAAGAAGTGACTCTTGTTATTGTTATATAGGTTTTTTTCAAAATCTAAAGTTTCCTTTTTTATTTTTTGATGTTATTTATTTCCGGAAAAATTCCTTAAAAATATTCCAACTAAATTTCATTAAGCTTTTTAATACCTAAATTTTTTCTCTAACCAGTTTAATACCACAACTAATTATTTTTTTTAATATACAAACTTTTATAATTGTGTCTATTTTAATACTCAAACTTTGTTTATTTAACTAAAAACATATTAATTTTCAATTTTTTTTAACAAATCTCTAAAATTTACATAAGAATCTCAGAAAATTCTAATTTTATTTTTTATTTTTGAGAAAAAAAGTAATTAAAATATGTATAATCTTAAAGTTTGTAAAAAAAATTTAAATATTGAATTAAGTTTGTTTTCTAATTAATTTTCTTTCTGAAATAGAAAATAAATTTATTTGTTAACAGTCAAAACTATTTTTTAGTTTTTTTAAATTGCTAATTTATTTATTTTTTTCCTAAATCTTAAAATAATATTAGAACTTTTAATATTTTTTCTTAGATTTTGGAGATATTTTAAATTTTGTTTGAAACTTATTAGTATTTTTAATCAAAATAAACGAAGTTTGAGTATTGAAACTAGTACATTTAAAAAAATTATATATTAAAATGAACAAAATAATTAGTTGGGATATTAAACTAAGTAGTAAAAAGTTTGAGTATTAAAAAAGTTAAAAAAAAATTAGTTGGGGTATTTTTATGGAATTTTCTCTTTACTTTCTTTTTCTTAATAATTCCTTTTCTAACAATTTAACCTCTATTAAACAATGAAAGGATGACACAACTATTCTATTAACCAATTAGGAGGTAAATCAAACAACATTGACAAATTATAAATCTTTAATGTGTTCTTAGATCATCTCCAACAGAGATATGTCTTAAAATACCTAAAGAGATAAAAAAAATATTAAAAAACTAAAACTGTAGAAGAGAAGTCAAGTTACGGTCTTCATATAGACCTTTTTAGAAACTTTGTAAAACCTTTGTAGACACTTAGAAATTAGTGACTGGTTTTGTCTTATATTAACAAAAACAAAATTAAATAATTTGCTTATATTATACTAAAAAACAAAAAAAAAATTGTTAAGAAACTTAAAATGAGGAATCCACTGATAAGGTTGCTCTTAGATAACCAGCCAGAGGTTTTGCGTCTTGCGCGTGATGAGCTTGCATGGAAAATAATCAAAAGTAATCTGCATTTTAGTTCATTATTTCACGAAAAAAGAGTTTTTTTTTTTTTTTGCATCTTAAGGAAGTGTCCAACCTTTTACATTTTAGTTCATTATTTCACTTGAATTATGTTCGACCTTAGAAATACAAAGGTGCCACTACATATAAGAAGAAGAACCTGAAAACTTCATTTGCTTCTTAAGGAAGTGTTCTCTTATAGCTAATCACTTGTAACTACAATGAGGAATGAATCAGATACATGGAAATGTGTTTTATTGTCACTTGCTTATTATAAGTTCACCTTTAGCATCTCTTTTGCTGATCTAGAACTGATCTGTTAATCCAAAGTGAGTTCTTCAACGTGGTTCATTAAAACCAAACGAAGTTCATTAGAGCATGTTTATTGCAGGTTTTTAGCGTGAGGTTTTTAATTTATTTAGGTGATATTTCGTAGTTTTTAACTAAGAAAAATTAAGAACCGTTTCTTAAATAAGAGACATCTTTTAACCGAAAAAAGTGAAATTATAAGCTAAGAACTCAATCTTAAGAGATCCAGATAAAGATGGCTTTAGCTCACCTTTTCTATTGATTTACTCCACGTGAGCTGTATAATCACAATGACACGTTGCATAACAGAGAAGTTCTACCAACATTTTGCTCAATATCTCCCATTTTTGTTCGTCATTCTTTTCCTCCAGCTGCCTAAGGCCTTTAGCTACAGTCTTGCATCAAACTACATAGACTTGTTTCGATCTTCAGTGACTTCCATTAGATCCAACATCACTGCTGACGTCAAGGATTTTATTGCTATACCACCCATGGAAGAACTTGTCAGCTTCAGCGATTACGTCTCTGAATCTGATCTTCCCAGTTCCGGCAACCTCGGACATCAGACCTTGAAGCAAGATCAGGAGACACATCATGTAGACTGAGATGTTTTTCTGAACTTGCGGTAACTGTAATGCTCATCTTCATCCATTATATTCTATGCTGATCTCACAGTTCTCCGACACCAACGCAGGTGTTTGATTTGCCGTGTTCTTAGATTTTTTATCAAAAAAATAAATGTATCACAAATGCGAGAATTTCAAGTGGATGTTCTTTTTTCCAATCAAGAAGGCGTATTCCTTAGTCAATCCCTTATACATTTTTCTACATTATTTGTTAACTGATTTTATACATATCATCTTTACAATTACCTTTATTCAAAAATATATTAACATTTGAGTTAACACTTTAGTGATTATTGTTCGACTAAATCTAAAGCTATTTCCAATTGTTCGAGAACTTCCATCAACCCATACTTCTTTCAAATCAGAGACACTTCACTCATATTCTAAAGAGTGAAGATTGAGACTCCTATGAAGAAGATCTAGGCAACCGTTGAACTAGTAGACAAACAACAACCACCTGGGATTTTGAAGGATGATGTGAAAGATCCCAAATTTTATTAAACTTCAAGAAAATCCGAGAATATCGTTGAAAAATATGAAGAACAGCTTCAGAATTTGCTTGAATAAAACAACAAAATCGCCTTTGCGAAAACCAAAATTCGATAAAACGGAAGAAAACAGTCGATCTAATGATCAAATTATAATACAAACAAAAAGTTTAGATCTTCATCCCTCTGAAAGATGATTATGAGTGAAGAGGGAGAAGAGAGAAAGTCTCTCTCTCTAAGGAAGAGAGAAGAAGTAGTAAATATTAGTTTAAAATAAATGAATCTAAATATTACCAAAATTATATATTTAAACATAATTTTAATTTAATTTTTTACTTCACACGGTGCAGGACCTAGTAAACTCTAAAGAAACTGAGATTATGATAAAGGCAAACATACAAAAACAAAAAAAAAATAAAAAATAAGACCAAATCAGCTTAGAGAGTCCATTGATTACTAAAAAAATCATAAGAGGATTCATATGAGGATTACACAGAGGTCAAGCTGAAACCTGAAAATAAGTTAATTGATTTACTTGTTTAACAGCTAGAAGATCTATGAAATCGGCCGTACATAATCATATGAGGATTAGACAAAAGTCAAGCTAGTTCTTCCTCATGTCTTCCATGACTAGTTCTTCGTCTTTCTCGCATGCATCTTCTCATCTCAGTCACAAGTATATACACCAATCTCGTTGTGTTCCCTATCACGGACCTCCTGACAATTAAGGATTAAGTTGAAACCATCATTAACCCGTTGCAACGATCCCTTCGATGTCGTCTGTTGCAGGATCACTTCTTCCTACAAAATGCCGTTGAAACTCGATTCTTTTGCCAAAATTGACTATCCTTGTGAGTTACTCGAATCTCTTCTTCATCCACCAATAGTTTTTTTTTGTCTTCTCTCGCCCCAAACTAATAGGTTTTGTTTGATAAATACATGAAATGACAATAGTGAAGGTGTGATGGAAGGGTAAATGCAGTAATGTGTAATAGTGGAGAAAATAAATTGGAATTGAAAGGGGATTTGTGGATTGTAATGTGTTTATAGATGGAGAAGGAGATGGAACGTAGACGACGATGATGTCTTTGTCATTAGGTCTCTGGTTAACCATTGTGAAGTTAGTTTAGTATTGTAAACGACTTTCATATTTAGTTTGAATGGTAAATTTTAATTGGCTAGAATATTAATACATACGTGGTCACCTTTAGAATAGATTATGTTATATGAGTATCAGCGGCATATGTTGTAGTTCTTCTAGTAAGTGATGAGATGTTAAGATTGGAAGTTGGGGAAGGTTGTGGTGGTGTCACGCTAGCCAAAATAGCAATCTTCTGAATAAACTAAAAAATCATAGTTATTGTTTAAAAATGTTCCACTTTTAATATATAAGGGATATATCTGATGCACTATTTCTTTTACGGTTGACCTAATCCAAAGAATACACCTATAATTTTGACATCCAAAAACAATTATCACACAAAGCATTTCCTATCTCATTGTTTGGCCTGACTCTGTTAATTATATTAGTCAGATCCATATTGTCACCTTAAACCAAACATAAAAACTCCCTTACTCCAAACTTGTGGAAGTGCATACAAAATTACATGGCTTCCCCTTCAAGAACAGTACGAATTCCTTGAATTTGGACCACTCCAAAACACACATGGCTACCATCTTCATCTCTAACAATCCACCCAATACCAAAATCCACTCTTATCCCTTAAAAATTGCAGTCAAAATTACACTTCAACCATCCATGTGGTTCCCATCTATCAGGCTTGACCCTTGATGTAGGTATAATCCAAGACTGTTTTGTTGATTGAATCCGTTCATCATTAGCTATTGTAGCTATTCTAGCATCTTCAGTTGGATGATCGTTCTGTTTCGAGAACAAAAATTAATTCCTCATCTTCCATATTAACCAAAGTGTCCAAAAAGTAACTTCCAAATATCATCTTATTTGTCCAAATTTCCCAACACATTAAATAAGTAATATTAGATTCAAATCCTCTCTGAAGTAGTTTATTTTAATACCACTACTCCAAATAGCAATTGTGTGAGGGCAAAAACAGAGCATGAGCAATACTTTCCTCCTTTAAAGAACAACATTGACAAATAAAATATGTCTTGATACCTTGAAAACATAACTGAACGTAAGTTGAAAGAAGAATGGTAAATGACAAGTGTAAAGTTTAAATCTACTCTTTGTAGAATTGAACATGGGTTGTTTAGTTCAACTGAAGGAGTCTAAAATACGATGTCGTGTCTTCTTTACGACTTATTATTAGCTGAAATGTAGTATTGATAAAAAAAAATCATTAATAAATCTTCCGCTTTATCTCAGATTTGTGATTTGGCACTAGGCCATAGGTAAATTCTATAATCTTTTATCAAAAAGTAGAAAAAAAACATGTCATCCTTCTATATAACAATGGAGCAAGATTTATTCCATGTCAAATCATTAGAGCATTTGCAATAGTTAGCTTCATTTTTTCTTCAAAATTTGAAGTTGTTCAAAAAAATGAAGCAACATGTTCTCCAATAGTTTGCTTCATATTTTTCTTTATAAGGGAATATCTTAAGTATATTCTATCACCATTTTATAATTAATTATTAATAACATATTATACATTTTCAAATTTACTAATTTTACCATAAATTTTGTTTTAACAGTAGTTGGACTCAATTACTATTTATTATAAGTTAAAACTATTATATGATACCATTATTGCACATAAAATAAATAAATAACAAATAATTTTAGAGTATATAAAGAAACACTAAATACATATATCTCTTGTGTGATTAAAAATGTATTTTAAAGGAAAAATAATGAGCTTGTTTTATTCTAAATTCTTTTAAATCGAACATAAAATTCTCAGAAATTAATAATTTCATGTTTTTTTTGTTAGTAACAGTCAATTAGATAAAAGTAATAATATAAAATTTAAAGTTAATTGGATGACATTACACTTCTGATTTGTTGAAGTACAAAATAACAATAAAAGAAAGTTAAGGATCAGTTTGCAAATAAAAAAATCATCTTCAAAAAATGAAGAAGTGAACAGTGTTTCTTCAAATTTAAAGAAATACTGTTCAATTTTTCAAAAAAATGAAGTATTATTGGAGTAAAAAATAAAGCAAAAAATAGAAAATTACGTATCATTGGAAATGCTCTTACACAAAAGTGGTAACAAATATTGAAATATAATATTAAAATACAAGTCAACAAGTAATTATTTTATCGTAAGTTTACAAAAATAAAAATAAGTAATCATCTTTCAAGAAACATGTTTCTAATGTCGTGCGTTTTCAAAAGATTATGATTCCAAAACATTTATAAACAGAAAATGAACATTCAATGAGTTTCCATGCAATCATCCATGCATTTCTTGCATATCATCAAATTC
Organism: Moricandia arvensis; assembly: GCA_905132765.1. Taxonomy (NCBI): domain Eukaryota; kingdom Viridiplantae; phylum Streptophyta; class Magnoliopsida; order Brassicales; family Brassicaceae; genus Moricandia; species Moricandia arvensis. Next base: position 66,093 of record CAJHQP010002591.1, read on the forward strand.
ACTAATCATATGTCCACAATGACACATACAAGTGTTTGATTGATCAGATATAGATAAAAATTGTTGATATGATTTAAATTTTCAATATTTTTATCACAATCTCAAAATGATCATTCAAACAAATTTTACATTTATTTTATACCAAAATGACATGTGAATATACATTATTTGGTGCATAAAATATTGTATATGATATATTTTCACCCTAATTTATCTATCAATATGTTATCCATAGTAATTTTTTCACAAATTCAAAATTTAAAACCTTAAAAGAATCAAAATATTAATATACATATTTTTAAATACAGAAGAAAAATATCTTATATTTTAAGTACATGTGTTTCTTATATGTACTAAAATATGAAATAAAAATAGCTAATAAATTTTATAAAAAAACAGTCAAGATTAAAGGTCCACCAATACGTACTCATTTCCTATAAAAGTTGATCAAAAATTATAAACCACATACAACTAATTGGTTAGTTACTTAAAGTAACCAACTACCTAATTCTCATGGTTACCACACAAATGTGTCAATGAAACTAAGGATACCGTTTTTATTTTTTATGAATGTTTTAGTGGTAAAATACCTCTAAGTGGGAAGCCTTCTGGTGTACCAATTTTTCAAAGGTACCATATAATGTAAACGTCTCAATATAAAACACACTTTAAAACATCATTTTTATGCTATACTAGATAATGGTTTTTAGCATGCATTAGTTAGATAGAAAATATTAGATAATCATATTCTTATGTTTATATCAAACATATTTTTATGTGTTTTAAACGTGAAGAATAACAAAGTCCACAATAGATGCACTAAATATGGAAATTTTCGTGTAAAAGTAATTTGTGTGGAGCCCACCGTCACTATGCGCACACAGTAACTTATTTTTTTACTTCTATATATATGAAAGATTTCTTTCGATTGTAACTCACATCTTACCTTATCTTCTCCCCCCTTATAAGGATTCTCTCCGTAGAAACTTATCTTATTTCATTATTATCTTCTTCATATATATGGGTATACAATTTTGCCTTTATTTAAATTTCCCGATACAATAAAATTATAAATCTCTTATAACACGTTATCAGCACGATAACACTGCGAATCGATAAAGTTTATATGTATCAGATATACCATGCTATGATGGCCGATATACCGCATATATTATTATTTATTACTAGCGGCAGTGCAAGCACGAGGTTGTCTACGTAGTGAGGTGTGGATTATGTCTATCTCAGTACTTTTAGTTGTAGAAAATGCCTAGCTCAGAACGTTTAGAGGGTTATATGGGGGCCCATTAATTAGTAGGTTGATAAACATACATATATAATTAATAACAAAACATGGATGCGTACAGAGCCGAGGTTGATGATATGTTTACGTAAGGACATGTTACTATGTGAACATGAACGCATGCAATAACATACTAACATTCTTGATTTACAAAGAACCATAAACGCTGCCTTTTTATATGGAATCAAAGAAGCTATCCTCATGGTGGGGGTAGTTTACCAAAAATTCAAAGCAAAGTTTAAAATAGGGAAAACATCATATGTAGGAACTTTAAAAGTAACAGCAGCTAAGTGGGGTTGGCGGTTTGATCGGCTTGAAATTATCACTCACGGGACGTTTGCGATTTTTTCTTTGTCTTCAAAACCGGGAGGATTTTCTCCATCAACTCCCGTAGCTATCTTCGCCGCATCAACTGTGTAGCTGGCTGATGCTGATGCTTGTCCACCTTCCCTGTCAACGACTGGAGCTTGGTTATGCTACTACCTTGAGAGATAGTTGTATATTTGTTAGTTAAAAATTAGTATGCAGTTAAAGCTATGGAAACATTGTATAAACAAACCTCTGATTGAGTGCCAAAGAAGCTATCATCACTGTTTGCAGTGCCAATGAAGTACGGTGGTTGGGGGTGAAATTGTATGATTACACAGTCATCGAAATCTGGAAAACGTAGTCCTTGCCAGTTAACTCCTCAATGCATCTTGATAGCTCTTTCCCTCCACCGCCACTCATTTGTTGTAGATTTTAGATGCATTCAGAAAGATTGTGACAAATTTAAACATGGGAAAAATATAGCGTAGGATCTTTACAAATGAAATCAGCTTATGTGTCTTCACGGAAACAACAAAGTTACAATTAGCTGGTGCCACTTAAAGCCAAAAATACCTAACTAAAGGGAAGACTGAGTGTAACCTGCTCGTTAGAGTTGGAGATGTATGTGATTAGATCTCCAATTGACACCAGTTTTTTTCTTTTTGATCCCTTCCATGGTATCAAAACACAAAAAGATCTCAGCTGCTGGACCTCATAACCTGCAGGAAGGCCATAGTTTTACCAAAGATTAGCAAACATTTAAATTTGAGTCAAAGCAAAGACAAAATGAGTTACCAGCTTGTGAACTCTTTGAAGACAGTAATGTCTATGTCAAAAAAAATTTTTGCTGGTGTGGATTTCAGGTAAAGGTTACCCTCAAAAGCAAGAGTGTATATTATGGTATTAAGTAAAATATATATAGGGGATGAATTTTGCGAAGTTTTTTATTTTAGTGATTGTCGTCTACATGTTTTTTGGAGTCTAGATTGTCAAAGCACAATATATGTAGGGTATGAAAAGTATTGTAGTGAACATGTTCTATACTAATAAATAAATGATCATACCTCCAAATATTTTTGCCGATTATTATTTTGATGAGAAAGTATTCTTAGTTCTTGGGGTGAAAACAAAAATGTAGGAAAGTTATATCTTAATTCTCCTACTAAAAATTCAGAACTAGAAATTCGACAATTATGCATATAGCAAATCAGTTACCTAATGCATTTGTGGATACCAAGACGGTAACTAAATCTCCTATACCAGCTCCAAATGCTCCTCTTTGTATTAAAATATCAAATGAACAAGTAAAAGCAGATGATACACATGAGTCCAAAACATGCATGAAGCGTGGAAGACCTGTTGGTTCTATTCTAAAAATAAAACTCCTAGAAAACGAAAAGATGTCGAGATAAATGACACACCCGAAATAGCAAAAAGTTTTTGGAAAAAAAACAAATGATGAGAATACTCACAATATAGAACATCATAAGTCAAAAAGAAATCAAGATATTTCTATCAACTACATACTTAATAAGAAGAATGGAAAAGAAATGAAAAAGATGATATTGATGATGCTTTCTCATATATTGTGTTATGTTTATGAATGTCAAAAGAGACATGTCTGGAAAAAAAGGAAAGATGCAATAGAAACTGAAACTTGATTTTCTTAATAAACGAGAAGTATTTGGATCTATTGTGCATTTATGCTCACACCTGCAAATGTGAGACCAGTTGAACACAAATGGGTTTTGTTCAAAAGAGAAGTGAGAAAAATGAGGTTACGAGTTACAAAGCTCGTCTTGTGCCCCATGGTTTCTCTCAAAGACCTGCAATTGATTATGAGACAACATATTCTCTTGTTATAGACGCAATCACATTTAGATTCCTGATAAGTCTAGCAACTGAAAAAATCTTGTGATGTGTCTCATGTATGTCGTTACAACCTATTTCTGCGGATCATTAGATATTGATATTTACATGAAAATTCCTGATGGATTTAAAATGACAGAAGTATTAAGTTCTAAACCTAAAGAGTTATGTGCAATAAAATTGCAAAGATCATTATATGGGTTAAAGCAATCTGGGTGTATGTGGTATAATCGTCTCAGTGAGCATTTGACAAAAGAAAGAAATGTGAATGATCCTATATGCCCATATGTCTTCATTGAGAAAACAACATCCAGATTTGTGATAATTGATGTATATATTGATGATCTTAATATTATTGGAACTGAAAAGGAAATATAAAAGACATCAGACTATCTGAAAGGAGAATTTGAGATGAAAGATTTCAGACAGACAAAGTATTGTCTTGGCATACAAATTGAGTATTCTCAAAATAGTATATTTGTACATCAATCCACATATACTAAAAGAGTGTTGAAACGCTTTAACATGGATAAATTAACTCCCCTTTAGCACCCTGATGGTGGTTATCAATCCACATATACTAAAAGAGTGTTGAAACGCTTTAACATAGATAAATTAACTCCCCTTTAGCACCCTGATGGTGGTTAGACCACTTAATGTTGAAAATAATCCATTTCGACCATCTTGGAAAAATGAAGAGATACTTGGTCTTGAAGTTACATATCTAAGTGCAATTGATGAGCTGATGTACCTTGCAAATTGTACACGGTCTGATACATCGTTTGCTTTTAATCTTTTGGCAAGATTCAGTTTATCTCCAACACGAAGACATTGGAATGGAATTAAATATGTCTTTCATTACCTCCAAGGGACCATTGATCTAGGCTTATTTTATCCTAAGGATTAAAAAGGTCAAATGTTGGTTTTGCAGAGTAGAATATCTTTTCAATCCACAAAAATCTGGATCGCAAACATGATACATTTTTACGATCGGAGGCATTGCTATATCTTGGCGTTCCTAGAAACAAAATCTTGTTGCCACCTCTTCAAATCATGGAGAGATTATCGCACTCTATGAAACAAGTAGAGCATGTGTATGGATAAGATGAATAAGCCGACACATATGTTCAAGCAGTGGGGTTGATGAAAATACGGCGCCAATTATTCTATATGAAGATAATGCGGCATGTGTTGCTCAAACGAAGGAATGATATATCAAAAACGATAGGACGAAACATATTCATCTGAAGTTCTTCTCTTACACTCAAGAGCTTGGGAATAATAAAGACATAGAAGTAAGATATGTTCGATCATGTGACAATGCAACCGACCTCTTCACAAAATCACTTCCTACCTCAATATTCAGAAAACATGTCCATAACATTGGAACTATGACTGCTCATTTGAGGGGGAATTTTTGTGGTTGTACTTTTTTACCGTACTATGATTTTTTACACTAGGTTTTCCTAGAAAGATTTTTAACGAGGCAACAAAGACGTTAAACAAGAAACAATAGTGACACTGGTCTCCGAGGGAGAATGTTATAAATGTGAAGAATAACAAAGTCAACAATAGATGCACCAAATATGAAAATGTATGTGTGAAAAAAATTTATGTGGAACTACCGTCACTATGCATGTACAATAACTTCTTTTCCATTTTTATATATATGAATGATTTTGTTCAACTGTAACTCGAACCTTACTTTCTCTTTTTCTTTCTTATAAAAATTCTTTATGTAGAAATTATCTTATATCAGTATTATTTTCGTTCTATTAGTATAAAGTTTTACCCTTAATTAAATTTTCTAATACAATAAAACTAATAAATCTTTTTATAAGATTATGATGATTTTTATTGATGTTAACCATATTATAATAAGAAAATACACAAATGTAATTTAACATATATTATTGCATAAAACATATAAAATGTTAACTACCTAAAATCATGTTTTCAACAACAAAAATAATTTATAACTAATCGCAAAAGTACAAATTCTTGCAAGTGAGAACTGAAGAAACTTTAGGGAAAACTATGTGAAAAGCTCGCAGTTTCTCTTCCAAATTTGAAGAACGGGATATCATCAATTTTCGCAAGATGATTATTAGCTTTCAAGGAGCGATTCGATGACTTCATGGTTCCTTGTTTGGTTCTTATCTAACGGATCTCAGTTTTAGCATTTTCTATAAACAGATATCTTTCTAGCAGAAATTGCACAATAAGATGCTTAATGTTTTCACTCCACAGGAGAGATAGAAGTGTGAACTTATGCAGATGCATATTCGTTATCTTCTTGATTCATAAGAAGTTTCTCTTCCTGCTCCAACCTTTGCAGCCATTTCAGCCCGAGATCACATCCTGCTCTTGCAGCGACTTGAAACTGCTCTTTCGCCAACTCTAATGGATCCATATCCATGTTTTCTCTTGATCTCTTGGGCGGAGGAACTCCCACCGTGTTCATTCTTGTTAGAGATTCCGGGACTTGCACACCTGTAAAATTTGTTCGACATCTTTAACCAAGTAACCTCGAAAAGCAAGCAACGAAACGATATTTGTTGTGTTTCCTAATATCTAGAGAGCCATGTATAACTGTCAAGGTCTGATGTAAAAGAAGCAAGGAGGGTCTGTGTCGAAAGAGGATATTACTAACCTCTAAGTAAAAGAGATCCATACGCTATAGCAGCACCGGCATGTCCCTGAAACATATGCGAGTCAAAACTATGGAAATTACAGCAATAAGCAGTAATGAAGCGAAGAGCAGAAACAGAGAAGAGTGGTTTTTGCAAGAGATAAACGCTTCTTACCTTCTCTGAAGCCCTGTGGAAACACCATACAGCGGAATCAATATCTTGCTTCACACAGTCTCCAGTCAGATACACTATCCCTAAAAGGTAAAGGGCACCTGGATGCAGCTGCAAAGTTACCAACTCTTAAAAGGTGAGATTTTTGCTGAAACTTCCGAATAATATATATGTTGATAGAATTCTCAGAGCTGGACTATTGATTCTGATTTATACCTGATCAACAGCATTCTCTATATAATGAAACGCTTGCTGATCTGACTGGACATGATCATTCTGCAAGATAGATTATGATTAGTATGAAGGATGAGTGGGAGAAAACGATTCCTCTGACATTTCTCAGCTAAGGGGTGCCACTAAAGCAACAATGGAACAGACAAAATATAAAGAGAAAGCTCTGAAGTGTCTCCATTTTAAGGTTATCAGTAATAAACAGTATAAGAGTTGGTAAACATTATTAACAAGAGACAAGGAAGCTTTACCTCGACTCTTAACCGACAACCTAGCTCATACTGAGCATCTGCATTACCCATATCTGCTGCCTCGACAAGCAAAGCAGCTCCACTATGATAAACCAAAGACAAAAAGAAAAGCATTGCGTAAACGACATAGTTCTTTCCATAGAGAACCAAAGAGGTAGCTAGCTATGAGTTACTTACACAGCTTTACAGGCACCAGGAACATGATACTTCAAGTGCAACTTAGAAAGCCAAAATCTAGCATGAGTGTTCAGATTATCAGCCTCAAGAGCAAGCTCAAAGTTCTCTTTAGCTCCCTGAACCACAATAGATCCAATTTACAAAACAAAGACACAACAAACCCATCAACAAGAATCCATTAAGAGCAATACCCTAAGGAGAGGGATAAGGCGTCGATCATTGAGTTCACAGTAGTCAATGACTCTATCAACTTCCTTAATCGCGCTCCATCCTTTGGCTACGTACTCCATCGCCTTCTTGTTCCTGCTGTGTATTCCTCTCTGAAACCAAACCATAAACGGTGAGTCACGGAACCGATACAACACAACAAAAGTCATTTCGTATAGAAATCCAGAAAGGGAATTGATATACTCGCTGATCGAATCCGTGAATACGAAGACCTAACTTCGATTCCGTCGCGGCGGCGGAAGCTTGCCGGAGAATCAGGCGACGGAGCATGATTTACCCAACTTAGGAAGAAACAGATTTCAATTGCTCCTATACTCCCTGGCCGGCTGATTTGAACCAAACCTTAATTCCGGTTTATGGTTCAGGTTCGATTTCGTCCAATTTGTTTTATTTTGGGGAAAATGGTTATCGGTTCGGTTTGCCTCGCATTCGATTGGTTTGAATTTCTATAGGAAATCAAATCATATCCAATTTAACCAAATTTCGGACAATGACCAGAATTTCGACCAGACCAAAATTATTCAAGTTTTAATCAAAAACCGAAAGCTCTGGTTAGATTCGATAGTTTTCACAAACCGGACTAAATGAATACTGAACTGGATTTAATACGGTTCGGTTCAGTAGTGTTTTAAGCTAACGGAACTAATCTAAACCCAAATTACTTTCACTGAACTACTAGTAGGCATGGACATTTCGGGAATTTCGGTATTAGGGTCTAGAACATGTTCGGGTAGTTTTATATATCAGATTAGGTTCAACTATTTTTAGTTCGGTTATTTTGGATTTTGGATATTTAGATTTTTTTTTAAAAATCAAATTATTCATTAGTTTCTTTCACTTGAAATTTTGTTACTAACTTAATTGATTTTTTTTTAATTTTAAATAGGTTGTACGGTTAACAGGTTTGGAGATAAAACTTCAAAAATAAATATTATTGTTTTGAGATTTTAATAACTTGTGTTAATGTATAAAACAAGAATCTTGACATGCATTTTAAGTGAGTAATAAACCACATTTTCTGCATTTATATGTATATTATCTGATTTTGAACCATATGCAGCTTCAGTATACATATTTTGAACAAAACAAAAGAGATAAGCTAGGATATATAGTTAAGTATATATATATATATATATGTGTGTTTGGTTAGAGGTGTCAACTGGGCGGACCGTTCATAACCCAGTCCAATTCATTTTGGGTGGATCATGGACGCACCCAATTAATAGATGGTCCAACTCAGAAAAAATATCAATTAGTCCATGGTCTAATTTGGTAAGGATCATATGGATAATGGATGTTTATGGGCCTCCAAAAAATATACTTTTATGATTTTGACAAAACATAGTTTGCAATTTTAGTGAGAATGGAAAATCAACAGTTTACGAAATTAACGAAAAAATGTGATTTTTTGTTTTTATCGGAAAAGCTTTCTTGGTGTTGGTGGGCATATTTAACTTCACGAAATGAGGGGGGATATGCTTTTTTTATTTTGGCGGAAAAACGTAATTTCCAAGTTTTGATGGGAAAACGTGATTTTTCGATTTTTGTGGAAAACATGATTTTTTGATTTTGGCAGGAAAACTTAATTTCTCAGTTTTGACGGAAAAACATGATTTTCGGTTTTGTCGAGAAAACGTATTTTCGGTTTTAACGGAAAAACAAGATTTCCTAGTCTAAAGAAAAAATGTAGTTTTTTAATAATTCAAAAATAATTATAAATATTATTGAGTGTTCACGAGTCTCTTTCATCTCTGTAGAGAAAGAACTCTCTCTTCTTCCCCTCTTAACAAAATTAGATTTTTCAGACGGGGGAGAGATCTATTTTTTGTTTCTTTGATGTAAAATACTTTTCTTCGATCGAAAGATCGATTTGTTATGTTCGCTAAGGTGATTCTATGTTCGCATAGGCAATTTTGCTGTGTATTTCATCCAAATCAGAGTGCTTGTCATTCTTATCTTCTCCGATAAGGTTGGAAATAATAGAGAGTTCTGATGTTCTAATCAAACTCTTAAATTCAGTATAATCAAGCCTTTTGCATAGCTCTTAAGGATCCTTTATTTTATTGAGTTCAATTCTGAAGGCTTTTAGTTTTGATTCCTATCTTGACTGGTTTATGCTTGATCCTCTTTACAAACAAGAGTAAACTCTTCACTTTTCCGGCAAAGATTTTTGGAGTTGATGGAGTGAAGTTTTTATATCATATGTTTTGATTTGGATCGGAATAAGCAGAGTTAGGGTCTTGGACGTCCTGACATATGTTCTGTATCTAATCAACTCGTCCGTTTTCAGAGTTGTATGTGTGCCGGTGAGTTATAGATCTGATTATTTGTCTTCAGTGATCATATACAAAAGGAACAATCAATAATACCAGATGAAGCATCAATTTGAAGCTTGGAGATTGAAGTTGTGCTTCCATGGAATCCGGCGAGCAAGCTCCAGAGACGGTGTCGTTCATCATCCCACTACGCGAATGACACATGTTCTGCAGTTTAAGTCTTTAGATACACGTGTTGTAAACGTGTCTTTCATTTGTGTAAATGGGTTTGTACTTTGCTTTGCCTTAATGAACTTTTAATTAAAAGAAAAGTTAACAAAAAAAATATTATTGAATGTTCATGAACATGCCCAAATGGATATGATCTCTATTGATTATGGTTACTTGTTTGGGCCATTGTCCATATGGACCGCTCATTATTGTCCAAAAGCTGAAATGGTCCAATTGGATAAACCCATTTGAGCTTTGGACGGACCATGTGACACCTTTATGTTTGGTTATCTTCTAATATCCATTCAAGTTTGAATATTATATGTTTGGATTTAGATATATAATCTCTCTTAACTCAATATTCATGTGTATTCTACTATTTTTTGGATTTTTTGGATTAGGTTGGGGTACGTGTTCAGATATCAAATAAGATGGCCAACCTAGAGATGGGCAATAAACAGAACCCAAAAACCCAAACCGAATCCGATCCGACAAAAATAAACCTGAACCGATCTGAACCTGAATGGTTATTGTTTATGGTATTTTGGGTTATGGATATTATCCGAACCCGAACCTAAATGGATATCCGATAGAACCAGAAAATTTTAAAATCCGAAATAACTTATACTAAACATGATCTTAATTCCTAATATTTATCCAAAATACACTAAAATATTATTGAACATCTAAGATAATTATTTATTACATGAATAATCTATATTATAATGGGAGAGTTTACTCTCTCCCCTTCCGCCATGTCAGCGGTAAGTAGGTCCCACACAATTATTTTTTTTAAAAATGATGTATTGCATGCTATGAGATTTGAACCCTTCACCTCAATGTTTATTTGATTAACATAACCAACTGAAATACATGAGATTTTGTAAACTAGAAACCAAATTTTATATAATAATATTACAGTTTGGTATTTTCTAAGGGTGTGAAACTAAATTTTATATAATAATATTACACTTTGGTCTTTTCTTAGGGTGTCCACGATACCATGCGAGTGAATCCAAAACACGATGAAGGTCGGGTGGTGATTGTAGGGTCAGTAAACAATGATTCAGAGACTTTGGAAAAATTAACGAACCGATCGTCAGATAGAATGGGATCCACGGGCCGAGAGCGCGGACATGGGCAGCCTATTAACCGTGGACGGTCGGGACGTTACATTATTATTTCATGTCAACAAGAAAATTAAAGATTTCATCTCTACATATAAATTAGAATTTTCATAAAGTAGTACAGAAAGTTTTAGGGATTAAACTTCCTGATCTTCAAACTATCTTATGTACATAACTTAACGTCGTAATCTTCCTAATTTTTATTCGGCTTTCTAATGAAAATTACACTTCACTTGAAGACATAACAAAACGGAAGTGAACTCAATGGAAGCGATGACTCCAATATTGCAATACGCAAAAAAACAAAGATTTAGACAAGATACGAACAACAAAATCTCATACACACTTAAAGCATAAGAAAACGAATTCGGCTCCGCGCTTGCGCGGAGGCTATATTTCTAGTTAACTCAAATACTTAACTTAATATATATTTGAGAAATACCCTAAGATAACCCTAAAAAAGTTTTTGTAACAAAAATAACCCCCAAGAACAAAAATGACAAATCTAGCATTTTTTATTTTCAAAAAATTAATTTTTATTTTATTTTTTTTTCTATTTTAAACCTCACCCTCAAAACTCCACCATATAACTCTAAACCTTAAGTTTAGATTAGTTAACCCAGGGGTTAACAAAATGACTAATATACATTTATACCCCTTGGATTAACTAATCTAGACTTAGGGTTTAGAGTTATGGGGTGGGGTTTTGGGGGTGAAGTTTAAAATTGAAAAAAAAATAAAATAAAAATTAATTTTTTGAAAATAAAAAAATGCTAGATTTGTCATTTTTGTTCTTGAGGGTTATTTTTGTGACAAAAACTTCAAAAGGGGTTATTTAGGAGATTTGTCCTATATATTTTGGTATTTGGTTAATATTAATGTTTGTGTTTAATATTAATACTTAGTTTAATATAGATTTTGGTTAGATCGACTTGAGAAAGATTTGTGTGTTTTCGAAAATTAGTTTCTCTTTATTATCTTCTTTAATGTTTTTTTTTTTTTTTTGTTTTTTTTTTTTATTATCTTCTTTAATGTATGTTTAGGTTTTTGTCAATGGGTTTGTTGTTTCAGAGTTTCAATTGTCTTGATGATTGAAGGTTTGAACATTGATTGTTGAAGGTACCAATTAAAGCTTGAAGTTTCTAGATTTTGTTTTTTTTATTAAATAATATATTTTTATTTCATGAGACCTTGATTTTCGTTTTATGCTTTCATTTATTTAATTTTTTTCTATCAATAACTATGTTGACCTTTCGTTTGATTTTGAATGACACATTTGATGTTTTTAAAAAAAAATATTTAACTTATATTTTGGCTTTAAAATAGGTATAAATTAGTATTTTTAAACCGAAAAACCGATTTTACTTCTCTTTGTTTACAAAATAGGTACAAATTAGGTATTTTTAAATTGAAAAACCGATTAGGACCTGAAACCGAAAGTACATCTGGTTATGCTGTTTTTTTGAAGATTTCTTAACCCCATCCAAATCCAATAGAATCCGGACCAGTCCCATACCAAACTTTCATATAATCTGTATAGGTAGATTTTATAAACCCGAAAAACTGAGAACAGATTGGACGATACGCAAAACTATTTGAAAACCTATTGGGACCCGTCCCCTAGGCCAGCCCTAGAACAAACCAAAAACGTTTTGACGATACGCAGAACTATTCGAATTAATCCCCAGCACATAGGCCCAAGTTAGGCCCAAGTTAGGCCCAAGTTAGGCCCAAAAATACCATCTCCGATAGTATCTTTGCCGTTTTGAGCTCGTAGCCGCCCAGCATTAGTCAAACCCCTTCCCACACCACCATCTTCCGCCGGTCTGAGATTCTCCGTCGAAGCTAGGATCCTCCGTCACCATTGGTCTCTGCTCTTCTGATGTTTAGGAAGAGCTCTTTGTTTCCCAGAGCAAACTATGCTCTCTCCTCTCGCTATGAAAGAGTCCATAAACTCCTGAGGAATCTCAGCACGGCTGTTGAAAGGTTAGGTTTTTCAAACCCTAATGAATATCAAGCCGATGATATAAACCCTAGAGCAGCGTTTAATGGAAATGAAGGAGACCGAACCGGGAGCTTCGGTGAAAGTGTTGCCGTTCAGACACAAACTCAGAGCTGGAGTTCGAACTCATGGCAGGTCCAGTCTCGGAACCTCAATTCCAACACCACTTACTGGTCAAACTCTGATTATAGAAACAGTGGATCTTCTTCTTGGCATTCAGGTAATAACAAGATTGAAGAAATGATTAATGAGTTTGATTCATATTGCGAACAATATCTTCTCAAACGGGCTCTAGAATATATGGAATCATTGGAGAATATGGGCCATGTCCTGGACTTAGCTAGGCTCTTACGGTTAGCACAGCTTTGTGGAGAAGACCATCCTTCTCTAGAAGACAACGCTTTGCAAGAAGCTAAGGTCTCTCTTCAGGGGAAGATCAGAGCTTTGATTCACCATTCAGATGCTAACTACGTGAAGTATTATACTGACCTTGTGATTGAGGAGTTTGATGCGTTTTGCAGACAAGGAAATGTTAAAAAGGCTTTGTATACTATGGATACCTTGGCTAGTTTGAGTTATGTTGTGGATTTAGCTAGGCTTATAGGATTAGCAAAGCTGTGTGGGGAAGTAGAGGCTTCACATGAAGCCAAGTTTGTTCACGGGAAGATTAGTTCTTTAGGTTGGGGTTTAGATGTGAGTTCCTATCACGTGTTGATAGAAATGTACTCCAACTGTGGGCTGATGAGTGAAGCGTTTAGTGTTTTTGAGGAAATGCCTGAGAAGAGTGTGGAGACTTGGTGCATTGTAATAAGATGTTTGGCAAAGAATGGACTAGGAGAAGACGCTATTGATATGTTTACTCGTTTCAAAAACGAAGGAAACAAACCTGACGGTCGATTGTTCAGAGGAGTGTTCTATGCATGTGGGTTGCTAGGTGATGTTGATGAAGGATTGTTGCACTTTATGTCAATGTTCAAAGACTATGGCATCATCCCTACCATGGAGGACTATGTAAGCATCGTTGAGATGTTTGCGTTACCAGGATTATTAGATGAGGCTTTAGCATTTGTTGAGAGAATGCCCACTGAGCCAAATGTTGATGTGTGGGAAACATTGATGAACCTTTCTCGAGTACATGGGGATCTAGAGCTTGGAGATCGGTGTGCTGAGATTGTTGAGGAGTTAGATCCTACACGGTTGAACCAACAGTCAAGGAACGGTTATCTTCCGGTTAAGGCATCAGATGTTGAGAAAGCCATTCTGAAGAAAAGATCAGGGATTCATGGTCTCCGAATCGCGACTAATAGAACGCATGAATATAAGGCAGGGGATACCAATCTACCTGAGAACGATGAACTCTTACAGCTATTGAGAAACTTAAGGACGCATATGGTAGAAAGGGGCTATGTTTGTCTCACAAAGCTTTCTTTGCATGATGTAGACGAAGAGAGTAAAGAGACTGCACTTCTTGCTCATAGCGAGAGAATAGCTTTTGCTCGTGCTCTTCTCAACAGTGCACCTCGTAACAATTTCACTATCATTAAAAACCTTCGTGTGTGTATTGATTGTCACAACGCGTTGAAGATTATGGCAGATATAGTTGGTAGAGTAGTGGTCATGCGAGATGCAAAGAGATTCCACCATCTCAAAGATGGAAAATGCAACTGCAATGACTATTGGTGATTAACGAATACACTTGAGGTATGTTCTGTTGCGTTGAAAAGCTTTTCGCTCTTTTCTTTTTGTTTATCTGAGTTCAGGATGGAAAAACGTAAAGCAACAGAGACAGATTTGCATCATAAGCAGCAGCATTTTACCATACTAGATCAATCTCAGTTTCTGTCAGCTATGTTGTGAATGCTATATACTTCTTGTTCTGGATATTATCAACATGTTTCTGGCTTTTCATGTTGTCACTTGGGCAAATTAAAAATGTAAAAGAGATACTGTTGGTTACGTTAATTCTTATAATGATGTTAGTTGTCACATTTAGACATAATCCAACTGTCTTACCTTGTTCTTATGATGCTATGGACATTTTTGTTGTAATAGAAATTACTCCTTTTGGACAACCTACTAAAATTTGTAAATAGAAATAATTTAGAAAACATGATTGTCTTAGTATGATGAAACAGAAAATTGAGTGAATGTGAAAGTATATAATAGATGAGAAATAGTACACGGATTGTACTGAATTCATGGTAAAATATAATAAAAAAATGGACATCAGAATTCAGTTTGAAGTTAAAAGTAAGATAAAGTGTGTTTTATAAGATTGCTAGCTGCACTCGAGTCCATCAAGTATGGTACAATCTAAGCTCCTCAACTCAGAAGCAGCTTCCGAAGAATTCGGGTTTCATCCATCTTGTCAGGACATTAGACTTATTCCTTTTAGCTTTGCTGATGATATTCTGATCTTTACATATGGATTGCCAGATTCTTTAAAAGGGGTGATGTATGTTATTAAGTGTTTCACCAGCTTATCGAGTATTCGGATTAACATAGCAAAATTGTTACATCCCGATTTTTGGTATAAGTGGAAAAAAAAAGAATTGATTTGGCTACTTATCTAACCAAAGTGCACTTAAAATTTTCCGTCCCACATCCATTTAAAACTCCAGGGTTAAGCGTACTGATGTTAAAGTAGTGAAAGGATGAGTGACCTATCATAAAGTGATACGCGATACAGTGTAGTTGAGGCCAAAGCACGGAGAAAAGTCATGTAGTGATTGCAAGGACAGTAAACAATACATTCAAACCTCTACCGCCCGTCGCACAAAATAGGGCCCACGGCCGAAAGAACGGGCGTGGGAGGCCCATTAGCCGTGGGAAGCCCATTAGCCATGGGTGGTTGGGGCGTTACAAGTGGTATTAGAGATGAGTGTGGAGTTAGTGAGGGCTCACACTAATATTGGTAACGATCTTGGGGTGTAACAGGGACGTTGCGTTCTTTGAGAGGGGGTGAATTGTAACATCCCGATTTGTGGTATATCTAAAGACTTAAAATAATTAATTTGGCTACCTATGTCACCAAAGTGCGCTTACTTTTTTGGGCACACATACGTTTAGAACTCCAGAGTTAAGCATGCTTATGCTGGAGTAGTGAAAGGATGGATGACCTACCGAAAAGTGATTCTGATATTATGCGAGTGAGGCCAAAGCACGGGGAAATGTCATGTGGTGATTGCATGGTCAGTAAATAAGACTTTCGAGCCTTCCAAAATTAACGTACCATCCGTCAGATGGGATGGGCCCCACGGGCCAAGTGAGCAGGCGTAGAGGTCTATTAGCCGTGGGTGGTTGGACTGTTACAAATGGTATCAGAGCCATGTTAGCCATCTCGGTTCTGATCCGCAAGACATCTTGAGACCTGTCATGGTGCGCAATGGGGGCTTGCACTTTATGAGTGATTGTGGAAATGCTTAAGAGAATTTATTTGGCTACTTATGTCACCAAATTGCACTTACATTTTCCGTCACACATCCATTTAGAACTTCATGGTTAAATGTGCTTATGCTAGAGTAGTGAAAGGATGGGTGACCTTGGAAGTGATTCGCAATACCGTGTAAGTGAGGCCAAAGCACAAGGAAATTTCATATGGTGAATGCAGAGACAGTAAACCATACTTCCGAGCCTTCGAAAAATTAATGCAAGGCCCGTCGCACGAAATATGGTTTACAAGCCGAAAGAGTGAGCATGGAAGACCCATTAGCCGTGGACGATCGAAACGTTACAAAAATGATCAACAAAAATCAATGTTTGTTGCCAGTAATAAGGTCCGGACTATAGAAGAAGCAGCAACTGAAGTGGTTATAGGCATTGGTAATCTTCCTATACAATATCTTGGTTTGCCTTTAACAACTAAAGTTTTGACAAAAGTTGACTACAAACCTCTAACTGAAAATTTGTTAGTGGT
>CAJHQP010002592.1:0-82781 GCA_905132765.1 Moricandia arvensis
GGTATTTGGCCTCAACATCTCCAGCTCTGCCCAGAGAGCTCTGAACTTACCAAAATGTTGGTTAAAGTCCATGTCTTCCTGGTTCAAGCAGTTGATAGCTTTCTTCACTTCAAACACCCTACTGAGATTGGATATGTTTCCATAGACCTTCTGAAGGGTATCCCACAACTCCTTTGCGGTTTCACAGTAAGAGTAGGCCTCCATTATTGATGAGTTAGCAGCCATCGCAGCCACCCTGCACAGTGTGACTCCTCACAGGCTATCACAGCCAAGTCGGAACCCCTCACACCGGCACGCACCCACTGCAGTGGTAATCAACTCCAACCCGTCCTCGATCAATCCGCACCATCACAGAATATTGGATTAATCGATAGGTTGTTGGCTCGGGGGATCGAACCCCTTACCCTTTATCAGCAATCTTTTATGAGAGCTGACAACCAGTTGAGCTGCAGCTCAATTGGTTGTCAGCTTTCCTAACAGATCGCTGATAAAGGGTAAGGGGTTCGATCCCCCGAGCCAACAACCTATCGATTAATCCAATATTCTGTGATGGTGCGGATTGATCGAGGACGGGTTTGGAGTTGATTACCACTGCAGTGGGTGCGGGCCGGTGTGAGGGGTTCCGACTAGGCTGTGATAGCCTGTGAGGAGTCACACTGTGCAGGGTGGTGTGTAATATCCACTAACTCATCATAAAAGTTAACTTTTATGATGCGTTAGCAGCCATCGCAGCCACCATGCACAGTGTGACTCCTCACAGGCTATCACAGCCAAGTCGGAACCCCTCACACCGGCACGCACCCACTGCAGTGGTAATCAACTCCAACCCGTCCTCGATCAATCCGCACCATCACAGAATATTGGATTAATCGATAGGTTGTTGGCTCGGGGGATCGAACCCCTTACCCTTTATCAGCGATCTGTTGGGATCACTGACAACCAGTTGAGCTGCAGCTCAATTGGTTGTCAGCTCTCATAAAAGATTGCTGATAAAGGGTAAGGGGTTCGATCCCCCGAGCCAACAACCTATCGATTAATCCAATATTCTGTGATGGTGCGGATTGATCGAGGACGGGTTGGAGTTGATTACCACTGCAGTGGGTGCGGGCCGGTGTGAGGGGTTCCGACTTGGCTGTGATAGCCTGTGAGGAGTCACACTGTGCAGGGTGGTGTGTAATATCCACTAACGCATCATAAAAGATTACTGATAAAGGGTAAGGGGTTCGATCCCCCGAGCCAACAACCTATCGATTAATCCAATATTCTGTGATGGTGCGGATTGATCGAGGACGGGTTGGAGTTGATTACCACTGCAGTGGGTGCGGGCCGGTGTGAGGGGTTCCGACTTGGCTGAGATGGCCTGTGAGGAGTCACACTGTGCAGGGTGGCTGCGATGGCTGCTAACGCATCATAAAAGATTGCTGATAAAAGATTAATCCAATATTCTGTGATGGTGCAGCTCAATTGGTTGTCAGCTCTCATAAAAGATTGCTGATAAAGGGTAAGGGGTTCGATCCCCCGAGCCAACAACCTATCGATTAATCCAATATTCTGTGATGGTGCGGATTGATCAAGGACGGGTTGGAGTTGATTACCACTGCAGTGGGTGCGTGCCGGTGTGAGGGGTTCCGACTTGGCTGTGATAGCCTGTGAGGAGTCACACTGTGCAGGGTGGCTGCGATGGCTGCTAACGCATCAATTATGGGACCATCAAGTGAGCACTGGATGATAGACAGCACCATAAAGTCCTCCTGACTCCATTTGTTTTCATCTACCACCACAATCTCCTTGCCATCTTCTCCTTGGATGGTTTGTTTTGGCGCCTTATCTGAAGTGATATGGGACCATAAACCTCTTCCACCAAGGGCATTCTTGATCAATCTTGACCAGAGAAGGTAGTTCACCCCTTTTAGAGTGACTGGAATCACCACTGCCTTGTTTTGCTCCATTTCGAACAATTATGGACCAGTGGTTAATAGGATGTATCCAAGAGATTTAAAAAAAATAAACCGATAGAATGAAAGAGAATGAGAAGTAGAGTAGATTTGCGGAAGAAAAAAATAGGTTTAGGAGCTTAGAAGCTCTGATACCATGAAAGTTTATTAAGAATATGGTGAAGAACACTCAAGAACAGCAAGAACAAGAGAGAGAGAATGGAGAAAATTCGTGAGAGAAGAGAGAGAGAGTAAACAAGTAAAGAGGAGGTTTATTTCTCCTTAATTGATTCAGAATCAATTTTACAACACATATAGAGCTTATTTTCGACCAAGAAGGTCCAGCAGACAAGGAGACAAGGGGACAAGGTAAATAAGTGAAAGAAACAGTATTTGCTTTGGTTTGAATTTGAATTTGAATCTGGCAGGAGTTCCCCAACGTCCCTATACTGTATTCATACGGTTTCCATGTATTCATACAGTATAACACGTGGGGATACCTTGCTCCTCACTCCTGGTTCCTTCCTAGACCTTAACTTGCCTTGTACTTCACTTCAGAGTGACTTGTGTGTCAAGTCATTCTGTACATATGTACGGACTGCCTTCTCTCCCAAGTAAGCTCATCCTCTTCATTTCATTGTGTTCTTTATTCGTTAAGGTCAATATTCTAGGCATGGTGGTTTGTTCTCCTTGAATTTAATTCCACCAGAGCTGAGAATATCCAAGCTTGATTGGTTACTCTTCCTGAGATATCTTTTCTTGGCTTTCTTGTGCACAGGTAACAACACCATCCTTCCATTCTTGTTGTGTATATCCTTGGGAGCTGGATTCCTTTCCCTTGTAAAGAGTGTGTGTGCTGTTTGTTCTCTCTGAACTAGAGCACACACGCCATCTAGGTCAGGAAGTTTATCTTCCCTCAGTACATGCTTGATCAACTGGTTGTAGGATGGGCTTAGATTCAGGAGTAGACTGAAGACCTTGTCTTGTTCATATCTTTCTCTTATGACATCAGGATCAACTGAGAATGGCCTCAGTGTATCTAGTTCTGCCCACAAGCTCCTAAACTTTCCAAAATATTGATTAAACTCCAATTTTTCCTGGCTGAAGTTGTTGATAATCTTCTTGACTTCAAACACTCTGCTCAGGTTGGAGAAATTCCCATAAACAAATTTAAGGCTATCCCATAGATCCTTGGCGGTTTCACAGTGTGAGTAAGCCTCCAATATTGAATCTGAGAGAGAGCTGTGAATGATCTCAAGTGTTAGATGGTCTTCTTGAACCCACTTGTCTTCATTCTTCAGACCACCTGCTTGTTTCTCCTCTTGAGCCATCCTCTTTGAAGCATCAGCCTTTATGATGTGGCTGTCCCAAAGTCCATGCCTTCCCAAGGTAACTCTGGTCACTCTTGACCATAGCAGGTAGTTAGACCCCTCAAGGGTTACTGGAATCATGCTCTTTATCTTCATTTCCATGGCTGGTTTTCTTTTATCCACTGGACAAAACTATGGACTGATGGATAAAGATGAAGAGTTCATGAACTTGCAGAACACAATAGAATAGAATTTTCGAAATTGAAAGAGAGCTTAAGAACTCAGATAAGTAAAGTGTCTAGAAAACAGGATTATCAAGAGATTTCAAAACAGGATGGAGGGAAAACAGAGTGAAGAACAGAGTGAAGAACAGAGTAAAAACAGAGTGAAGAACAGAGTAAAAACAGAGTGAAGAACAGAGTAAAAACAGAGTGAAAGTGATTTTGTGCGGAAGTTAAGTTAGAATAAGGTTTCAAGAGCTTAATGCTCTGATACCATGAAAGAATGTGAGAATTATAAAGAGTTTATGTGAGAATACTGAAGAACTCAGCAAGAACAAGGGAGAGAAAGGTAGATTTCGTGAGAGAGAGAGGGAGAGAGTTGTAGAGAGAGAACCAGAATAATGAGGAACTGATTCCTTGCCTTAATTGAGTCATGGTACATGTATATTTAAAGGGAGACAAATCCCCAATAAACTATTAAACAAAGAGACCTACAGAAGTATTAAACAAATGCATTCTTGGACAGAAGTGGCTCAGGCAGAGAGGGTGAAAGGGACAGGACCTAAACAGTCCAAAAGTGGTCCAGAAGTGGTCCAGAATATTAGAATGAAGAAGAAAAATGCTAGTGATGGAGTTCACACTGGCATGTCTCAGGAAAAGGGGTGTAAATTCCTAACCATGAAGAATTTGACCATAAAAGCAATTGTCCTACATTCTACACTCATCAAGGGCACGCGGCGAATTGGAATCAGTCCAAAAAGAGTTATGGTTTGGAAGTTACACCAGTTACAAGTTGCAGGTGTTCTGCTGCCCGCTCAAGCAAGAGTGATTTAGTCTAGAGTGGCTTGGAAGGCAAGGAAGCTGAGAGGCTTTCTCAGCTCAACCTGAGCACGCCTAAGAAAGCTTCTAGAAGGGTATTTGAAGTTCAAATGTGGATCTACAAGTTCAAATTCAAATTGGAGTTGTTGGGAGTGGATATTACTATTCCAAACCCAATTATGATGTTCTTGTCTCCTTGTCCCCTTTCATGCAAGTTTAAACTCTATATATGTGTTGTATCTTGATTCTGAATTAAGCAAGTAAGAAGAACAAGTTTCTCACTCTAAATTCGTGGCTCTCTCTCTCTTGCTTGTGTTTAATCAATATTTACAATGTAAGGAGTTAAGCATCATGGTTTAGAGGCTGCCTTAGCTCTTCCTCTCTTAAGGCAGCCTAATACTTGTTAAAATCACCTCTAAACTCTTTATTAATCTTCTCTTACTCTAGCTTACTGATTCTATCTCTTTTTAGTCTTAAGTACACAAACTATAAGTGTTGTGTTACTTCACAAGGATAGATTCATACTAGAGATAGTTTAATTCTAGTTCTTGTATCAATCTCACAGCCACTTTATCTTGTTAGATTCAGATGGTGTGTAGAGTGTTTTGCTGAGAGGATTCAATCACAAGTTGATTGTCTCTTCCTTGTAGTTGTGAGTTCTTGTTGTTGGTAGAAGGGAATTTAGTCACAAGTTGACTGAATACTCTCTTGACGTGAGACAAACACTCATGAATTCTAACATGGTATCAGAGCCTTGTTGCTCTTCTTGGGATGAACTCACTTCTTTTGTGTCTGTTTCTTCATCTGAAACTCTCTCTCTCTCTCTTACTTAAATTAGTTTTGAGGAGCTATGTGGCTAGGATTCAAAACTTGGACAGTAGAGAGTTTAGATGAGTTATGATTTCAAAATCTGAGTGTTTACTCAAGATGCAAGTCTTTAAAAGTTTTTTTTTTAAAATCAATGACTCTCCCCTTGATCTCCTCATTGTTTAAGCTTTTGGATGAAAGAATAAAGTCTGTTCATACCTGCTTGAGGGAGGGAGAAAAGATTAAACTTGTGTCTTGAAAAACACTTGAAAAAAAAATCGATTTCAAAGATATGTGTGTTCTTTGAAAGGATTTTGAATTCTGAAAAATGTTTTGCATTGTGATTTGAAACTATTTTATTCCTCTCCTCTTGTTTCTCTTAATAAGCTTGGGCTATTAAATCTGTAAAAATCTATGCTTGAGGAATGGAGAGTGAATTAAAGGATTGTTTTGAGTTTGAATACTCTTGAAATTGTTTTTTTTTTGAAAATTGATTTTCTTTATGAAAAGGTTTTGGAAAGTATTTTTAAAATTCTGGAAAAGTATTTTAAAATTATTTTTGATAAGTTCTTGATGAATTCTTGGTTTATTAAAGCCATTGTAAAAGGTTTTAATTCCTTAGAATTTTTTTTTTTTTTTTAAAATTGCTCTGCAAGATTTCTTTGAAAGAAAAGGTTTTCTTCTCTTGGCCTTTATGGCTTTTGAACTTGGTTGATGGATAAAGAATTGTATTCCATTGACTCTTGTTCTGTTCTCCAGAAATCACCTTTGTGTGATCTAATCTCTTAATGAGTTATTGTTGTTGTTAAGGTTGCAGGAATCTCTTGAAGGGAGCATGTCCTTGCATCCATGTAAGGAAAGACTGGTTGAGAAGTCATTGCCTCTCCAGAATTGGTGATCAACCATGAACGCCTTAGTGCTGTGGTTTGATGTTTTGCTCAGACATAGAACCTTGAAGGTCATGGACTGAAGATGCTTCCGCTTATACTCTCCATCTCACAATCATCCACTATACTCTTGGTTACATCTAATACATTTTGGTTACTTATACTCAATTTCTAGTTATTAATCTCTCTCATTTTACAATGATCATTCACTCTCTCTGGCACTCTTGGAACTTCCACAAGCGTGAGTGTGCCCTCACTAGGAAGTTCCACCACTGATTCTGTCTTTGATGTTCTAAGTTCACAGATTCAAATGACTGATATGATCATAGTCTCATTGAGGCATGAAGTTAAATGTATGGGCACAGAACATATCTGAAGTTAGAACCGATTTCCCCAGCTTGAAGAACCTGGTGTGAAGAGTCTGGTGGAAAGTTGATGGATCAGCTTGACAGAAGGAGTATGTTGCCTGGAGGTGCAAGCGCATACTGAAGTTAGAACCAATGGAGACCTTTTGGGTGAAGTTGATGGATCAGCTCAGATGTGACTGGTTCTCTCCCAGTTTGATCATGGACCATGCCATAGATCATTCTACTAATACTCTGGTTACTCATTCTCTCACTCTCTTGTTACTCATTCACTTATTCACTGGTTACTTTTCTTAAATCATTGGGATCAGAATTGGTGAGTTATCAAGGTCTGATCCTAGTGTGTGTGGTCTAATTCTTGCTGGAGTTTGAGTGGTGTTTCAGGTACACAAGTGTTGTCTCTGTTCATCACCAGTCCAAGACAAAGAATAAGGACATTGTCCATGCTGATCAGAGCCTACACATGATGTATATTCCTGTGTCATTCAGAGCCTACATATGATGTACATTTCTGGCCATGGAGAGATGTTTTGTGTGTGAAACCGGTTGAAGAAGCGCAGCCTGTTTGGGTGTTGAGCTCCTGGTTCAAAAGACTTACAAGAGGCAGTGGAGAAAAGACTAAGGGAGAAACCGGTTGACTTAAGCGCAGCTGTAGGGGTGATGCGCTCCTGGTTTCAATACTCAATGTGCTCACTTCCAAGCCTGATCCTTCACTTATTCTCTCCGGATCATGCTTGAGGAGGGGTAATGGTGAGCTATCCTGAAGGTCCAAGTCGTCCATTGCCTCACCTCAGATAATTTGGAGGATTCAAGTGTCCAAGAGACACTCCTCACCATTCATACCAACCATACGCAAGGGGAGTAACCATTTCAATCTATAAATATGAATTGATTGGTTTATGCCTTGAGAATTGATGCAAGTGTTTATGCATTATGTAGAAGGTACTTGGAGTTCTCTATAGCAGAAGCTGGTAGACCATAACTCTCCTTGAAGATGGCAAGAAGTCACAAGAAAGAGGGAGACAACAAACCAGCTTGTAGAAGAGATGATCCAAGAAATGATGTGCGCAAGTTATGGAGTTCATACTTGCTGCTTAAGAAAGGCCTTGATCCAGAGTCTATGTGTCCAACCACACTGGTTCTAAGACACATAGAACTCATTGGCCAATCCCTAGGCTTTGTAGAAGTCCACTCTTTTTCCCTTAGAAAGTTTTGTCCCATGAGGTTTTCTTGCTAAGGTTTTTAATGAGGGAACTTCTTCAAGGTTCCAAGCTTGCCCAATGATCTCCTATGGTCAAGCTTGAGGGGGAGTATTAGAATGAAGAAGAAAAATGCTAGTGATGGAGTTCACACTGGCATGTCTCAGGAAAAGGGGTGTAAATTCCTAACCATGAAGAATTTGACCATAAAACCAATTGTCCTACATTCTACACTCATCAAGGGCACGCGGCGAATTGGAATCAGTCCAAAAAGAGTTATGGTTTGGAAGTTACACCAGTTACAAGTTGCAGGTGTTCTGCTGCCCGCTCAAGCAAGAGTGATTTAGTCTAGAGTGGCTTGGAAGGCAAGGAAGCTGAGAGGCTTTCTCAGCTCAACCTGATCACGCCTAAGAAAGCTTCTATAAGGGTATTTGAAGTTCAAATGTGGATCTACAAGTTCAAATTCAAATTGGAGTTGTTGGGAGTGGATATTACTATTCCAAACCCAATTATGATGTTCTTGTCTCCTTGTCCCCTTTCATGCAAGTTTAAACTCTATATATGTGTTGTATCTTGATTCTGAATTAAGCAAGTAAGAAGAACAAGTTTCTCACTCTAAATTCATGGCTCTCTCTCTCTTGCTTGTGTTTAATCAATATTTACAATGTAAGGAGTTAAGCATCATGGTTTAGAGGCTGCCTTAGCTCTTCCTCTCTTAAGGCAGCCTAATACTTGTTAAAATCACCTCTAAACTCTTTATTAATCTTCTCTTACTCTAGCTTACTGATTCTATCTCTTTTTAGTCTTAAGTACACAAACTATAAGTGTTGCGTTACTTAACAAGGATAGATTCATACTAGAGATAGTTTAATTCTAGTTCTTGTATCAATCTCACAGCCACTTTATCTTGTTAGATTCAGATGGTGTGTAGAGTGTTTTGCTGAGAGGATTCAATCACAAGTTGATTGTCTCTTCCTTGTAGTTGTGAGTTCTTGTTGTTGGTAGAAGGGAATTTAGTCACAAGTTGACTGAATACTCTCTTGACGTGAGACAAACACTCATGAATTCTAACACAGAAGTGTTTGAATACTTCCCATCTCGTGACCTTTGCTCCCAACAGCTCTCTTGTCTTCTGATTAATTAAATACTTCTTTCTTAGGCAGAGAAAGCCATCTTCTGATTTATGTAGACCTCTTCTCTATCTTGCACTCCAAGCTAGGTTAGGTTGTAAGGACATACTTGCATTCCAAGGTAGGTTGATCTTTTGCTTAATCTTCTTGTATCCATGCAATTTATTTCTTCATGTCAACACCCACAAGGACCAGATGATTAGTCAAGAAGGAGAGACTAAGGCCGAGTTGATGCAGAAGATTCATGAGAAGGTCAAGGCTAACTTAGAGCACCAGAATGAGCTGAACAAGAAGCAAGCTGATAAGGGCAGAAAGGAGGTTTCTTTTGAACCAGGAGATTGGGTTTGGTTACACATGAGATCAGAAAGGTTCCCTAACCAGAGGAAGTCCAAGCTATCCCCTAGAGGAGACGGTCCTTTCAAAGTCCTGAAGAAGATCAATGACAATGCATACCAGCTGGAGCTGCCAGGTGAGTTAAATGTATCTTCCACATTCAATGTGTCTGATCTATCTTATTTTCATGCAGATGAAACTGTTCTGAGGTCAGAACCTTCTCAAGAGGGAGAGAATGATGAGGACATAGAACCAGATATCAACATCCCAACCCTAAGACAAGCACCAAGAACAAGATCAGGAACAAAGGGGGTGATTGCAAGCTTCTGTGAAGCCATTGAAGGATTGTTTGCCAAGGCTAATAGCAACCCCAACTTAGATGACATCACAAACCGTCTAGACAAGCTCTCCATTTCCGGATCAGAGGCTATAAAGACTCAACCTTATGTTATACAAGACGGTGGATGGTGAACCAGGTGAGCCAGCACATGCAAGAACCAAGGGAACATCACTGGAGGATGGTGGAACAGATCCTAAGTTACCTAAATGGATCACCAGGCCAAGGTATATGGATAGGGTGTAATGAGAGCACTGAAGTGGTGGGGTACTGTGATGCAGATTGGGCAGGAGATAGATCTGATAGGAAGTCGACCACCGGCTATTGCACCTTTATTGGAGGAAACCTGGTCACTTGGAAAAGCAAGAAGCAGAAGGTGGTCTCTTGTTCGAGTGCTGAGGCTGAGTATAGAGCCATGCTGAAGCTAACAAATGAATTGGTGTGGATCAAAGGGATACTGAAGCATCTAGGAGTGGAGCAAGCCACACCCATGACTATGCATTATGATAACCAGGCGGCTATCCACATTGCAACCAACTCGGTGTTCCATGAAAGAACCAAGCACATTGAGGTGGACTGCCACAAAGTGAGGCAAATGATTGGTCTTGGAGAGATCTTACCATGCTATACAAGGAGTGAGGATCAGTTGGCAGATGTCTTTACTAAGGCAGCAAGACAAAAGGTCATTGAGTCTATTCATACCAGATTAGGAGTCATTGACCTCATACCAGACAACTAATCCCCTCGCTATGGGGTCTCCACTCTTTTTCCCTCATCAAAGGGTTTTATCCCACAAAGGGTTTTCTCTTTGGTGAGGTTTTTAATGAGGGGGATCTCATAGCATTCCAAGTTTGACTTGTTACACATGGTCAAGCTTGAGGGCGAGTGCTGATCTGAGGTAATAAAGAGAGGAGGATCAAAGGGTTTAGAATGGAGTTTGAGATCAAAGGGAAGGTTGTGCAAAATTAGGGTGAGTGTACGGACGGTACGGACTGTACGGACTGTACGGCCAACCATACGGACCACTCGACCCAAATCACTTTAAACTCGACCAAAACATATTTTGGCCTTGTGCAAAAACCGGGTCAAGTTGTACGGATCCATACAACTCAAGTTCCGTACATCCATGGCTAAGACTTGGGTCACAAGGCAGAAGGAAGGAGATAACCTTGCTGGGTAAAAGGAAGAAGGTTAACTTGATGGTTACTCAGTAAGAAGGAGGCTCGCGGATAAGGTGTCAAGCTTGACCAAGACAGCCTGTCCAAGGCTGGAAAGGAGAAGGCATCTAGTCAAAATGCCAAAGGCATCTCGCACCCTCATCCACAACTTCAAACCAGGCGCGCCACTCTCCTTGACCGGCCACGTCTCATCCCTTATGGCCTTTCCTTTTGTATCCGTTGTAAACCTAAGTTACTCTCTATATATTTGTAACTCCTCTCAGATTCATAAATCAAGCAAACCATTTCTTTCTTTTGCGTTTCTCCTTACTCTCTCTCTCGTGTTCATCATGAACATCGAGCACACTCTCTTCTAATCTCTCAATCTTTCACTCTTTCTCTCTTCTCTCGGTTCATCTACTCTTATTCTCTCAAAATCTCAAGTTTGTGCTCAAATCCAGAAGGAGGAAGGGTCCTAACACGTTCCTAGGATGCTTCTCTGGATTGTTTGGGATAGATCCTTGCGTAAACGAATCAAAAGACTCAAGTTTACCAAGGCTTGTGGATCGATTGGTGATACAAAGAGGTGTGGAAAATCTCCTTGATACTCCTAGGCACTAGATCGGATATGACACACCAAACTAGAACCCTTAGTCGCCGGATATGACTCACCAGCAAGCTCTTGCACTCGACAAATATCAGAGAGAAAGAGAGAAAACAAAAGGTTTATGTTAAAAGACTGCGTGTCTTAGAATGAGGTTTACACAAGTTTAAATAGAAACCAAGGAACAGGCTCCTTTAGGTTTCGAGAATCATAATGAAATAAAAACCATAGTCTAAACTTAAACTAAGATAGAAATGTGGTCGGTCCTAATATGCATACATATCATGCATATCCTAAGATACATCAACTAGGTGATTTGTGAAGCAAACTAAGGCCTCGTTAAAAACCTAACTTTAGAAAACCCATTGGGACAAAACCAAAGGTAGGGAAAAAGAGCACACTTAGGTTGCTTGCCTAGTTGATGATCAGCTTGATAAAGGGATAGCTTGAATGGTGGTGAGGGTGTCTTGGTTGATCAAGCTTCGGCCAAGACAATCTTCTTGTATGAGGGACATCTTAAGTAATCCTCCAATAGCTTCCTTGAGCTTCTTTGATCTGGAACGAGTCATAGGTCCTTCTAGAATAGACAATGCATCTTCATCAATTGGTTTGTCCATCAGCTCATCATCTCCATTAGTTGGCTGGTCCATGATCACATCATCCCCTCCCTCTTGAAAAGGATTTGTCCTCAAATTTGGCTCATCTGCGACAAAAGGGATCAAGTCAGTAACGTTGAAGCTATTACTCACATCATACTTACCTTGGAGGTCCAGCTTGTAGGCATTGTTGCTGATCTTCTTTATGACCTCAAAAGGTCCATCGACCCGTGGCATCAGTTTAGATTTCCTTTCATTTGGAAATCTCTCTTTCCTTAGATGTACCCACACTTGGTCACCAACTTCAAACACCTTCTCACGTTTTCCTTTGTTGGCATGTTTGACATACTGCCTTGTTTTTTTAATGTTGCGTCTAGCTTTCTCATGAATCTGTTGTACCATCTCAGCCTTCTTCTTGCCATCCATACTAACTCTTTCACACTCAGGTAAAGGCATTAGATCCAAAGGAGAGGTGGGATTGAACCCATAAACAATTTCAAATGGTGAAAACTTAGAAGCAGAATGCATAGCATGATTGTATGCAAATTCACAATGAGGCAAATAGTCTTCCCATGATTTCAAGTTCTTTTTAATGAATGCTCTTAAAAGGGTTCCTAGTGTCCTATTGACTACTTCGGTTTGACCATCAGTTTGTGGATGGCATGTGGTTGAAAACGATAACTTAGTGCCTAGCTTATACCAAAGGGTCTTCCAGAAATAACTTAGAAATTTAGCATCTCTATCTGACACTATAGTTCTAGGCATGCCATGCAAACGGACTATCTCTTTAAAGAACAAGTTGGCTACGTGCAATGCATCATCAGTCTTGTGGCAAGCAATGAAATGTGCCATTTTTGAAAACCTATCTACCGCAACAAAGATAGAATCCTTTCCAGTTCTAGTTCTAGGCAATCCTACAATGAAGTCCATAGAGATATCATTCCATGGATGATAAGGAATAGGTAATGGAGTGTACAAACCATGAGATTGGACCTTAGATTTAGCTTGCTTGCACGTTGCACACCTTCCACAGATTCGTTCAACATCTCTCTTCATGTGTGGCTAAAAGAAATGATCCTGCAAAACCTTGAGGGTCTTGGCAATTCCAAAATGCCCATGATGTTGGATTTTCACCAGAGTATAAGGATCTGGGTTTGTGTGTGATGAACAAGCCTTTAAGGCAATGATGAACACGAGATGATGAAGAGAAAGGGTTCTGGTTTGCTTGTGTAAACTTGAATCAGAACCAGAGACTAAAGGAATCTTAGAGAGATTTTAAAGAATAACAAAAGAGGTAGACTAAGAAGGATTTTGATTCAAGAACACTAAGCTTTTCATTTAGAAGTGGAGAGGGGAAACCCCCCCTTACTCCCTTAATTGATTACACTCGACAAGAGACAGTATATATAGAGAGGAGAGGAGTTTCTGGTCAAAGCCTAAGCATGTGAGGTCAAAAAGACTAATTCAAAATACTAGGCTGAGAATGCACACATGCTTGGACAGGCTGTCCATGGCTGGTGCTCTTCCTTTGCTTTTGTTAGTGGATAAGGTTATGGATAAGGTTCTTCGTTTGCTTTATGGGAAGTGGATAACCTTATCCAAACCTCAGCACGAGCTTCCCTTGGCCAAATATACCAAAGGCATCTTCCTTTGGTCGCCTAAACCCTTTCTTTACACCCAAGTCTTTGATCTTCACTTCAACCCTAAACCTTTCTTGCCTCACACGCTTTGATGTTGCCTTGGGTTACAAGTCTTGGTCATTTTAGGATCCCTTGATGTTCCCTAACCTTCCCAATCATCAAACTCATCGTCAATGATCAAATGGTCGAGTCTAAATGTTTCTGGGTCGAGTTTGGTCCGTACGGATCCGTACGGTCCGTACAATCCGTACGGCCATACGGCCATCCGTAAAACTCACCCAAACATAGCCCATTTGATCCCTACTCTTCACCAAAGCTTCCCAAGGTCTTTCTTAGACTTCTCCTTAATGTTCCTCAGTCTCTTGCACACTCAGAAGCCTTCCACAGCCTTCTCCATACTCGTTTGCACAAGATCCTTCACACCATCAATCTTCTTTCACTCCATCTCATCTCTTAACTCATTCATTGTCATCTCTTCAAGTTAACACTCCCCCTCAAGCTTGACTCTAGTGATCCTAAGTCAAGCTTGGAACCTTGAAGTCGCTCCTCATTAAAAACCTTATGAGAGAAAACCCTCCTTAGGGATAAAACCCTCACAAGGAAAAGAGTAAGCTCCTTCAAGGCCTAGGGATTGGCTAGTGAGTTATTTGTGTCTCAACCAGTGTGGTGGACACAAAGAACTCTGGATCATGGCCCTCACTGTGGTGTAAGCTAATCCGACTTGGATTGCTCACCACTAACACTTTTGAGCTCATCTAGCTCACTCCATACCGATCTTGGTCTCTCCCCCTTTCACCCAACTTCTTGTTCGGTTAAGTGCTCGGATTACCAGATACAACCTCCATTGAGTCCCATCTTCATTCTCAGGCTTGGTTGCTTCTTCTTCTTGAATAACCACCAAGGACTCCATCTTCACAGATCATTGAAGCTTCTCAATACTCCCCCTCAAGCTTGACCATGTGGAACAAGTCAAGCTTGGAAGGATTGCTTCATGATCTTGATCAACACACCACTGCCCACTCCTTTCTGATCTCGCCACCTTGAATGGAATGCTGGAAGATACCTCATCTAACTCTTTAACCACCTCACTTCAGAAGCCGCATTGTAGAGTCACCTTCTTCTTCACACAGCCAAGAGTGCTCTGACCACTCTCTTGTCTAGACTCGCCAATGTCTAAACCCGGATGGCTCCATCTTCTATTCATGGTGCAATGGTGAGGAGGAACCAGGTCTTGAACTTAGATCATCAGGTAGCTCACTCAAGTCCCCACCTCAAGCTTGAATTGAGTCTAGGTTCAAGCTTGAAACTGAGCCTGAATGAGCATCCAAACCACGAGCACACCACCCCAACAGCTGCTCTTAAACCATTGGTCCACCTCCATGTCTTCAGCTTCAAGAACCCTCAGGTCACCGGCCGCCTCAAGCTTTAGTGATGACCTTCTCTTCTTCTTGTGTGCCTTGAACCAGTAGCTCAACAACCTTCATGGTATGCGCTCCTTATAACCGGCTACTACACCAAGAACCTTCCCATTGCTCCACACAATGGACCAAGCCTTCCTCTTGTTCCGGATTGGTGTTGAATAAGAGACACTCCATGTGAACCTGAAACAACACTCAAACTCCAAACGAGATAAGACACCTTTGCATTGGGATCAAACCTTGACTAATCATCAAGTTTGATCACCAATGTCACAAGCTTTGCACTTAGACATCATCTCATCATCATTAAGATCCATCTAATGCAAGCTTACCACTCTCTAAATGCTATCACAAAACACTTAGGCAACCATTCCCTGCCTTAAACGACCCTTAGACATCAGTCTAGGTGTCTCAACCTTAAGGTAGCCCCAATGACAAGAGTATGCAACAGCCTTAACCTATTTACTTTATGAATGCAATCCGGATTAGATACAACTATCTATCATCCTAGCAAGACATTCATAAGAACAGAGACTAAGCATCAATGCCATTTCCAAACACCAGACCCAAATGCTTTACTTTAATCAGTTTCTATTCATGTATGCAAGCAGATTCAGAACATACTATCTAATATCATGTCAAGCAACATTTAGAACTGGTGCAAGCACTTTAAACACTCAACCATTCAAAACGAGTCATCTAAACAACCTGGGATAGATTCTAAACATTCAGATCTAGCAATCTTAACACATCCTCAGGTCTCAAACACATCACACAACACATTCAGTTCATAAAGGATCAAGCTTTATAACAAGGGACAGTAAGTTCTTACAAACAAGGAACTAGTGTTAGTTCCTTGAACACCTTTGATTCATGGCAAGATCAGGGGCTATTGGTTGCGCCTCCAACACCTCCTTCCTCCATGGACCTTCCCTTGGACTCTCCATGCCAAAAGTCCCCACCTTTCTGTTAAAATAAAGAAAGGAATGACCAGAAGAAGATGCTGGTTCATTATTGAAAGAGAGTTCATCAAGAGAAGCCAATTTGGTTCTGTCCGTACAGACTTGCTCCACAAGCAACATCTTGACCTAACTTACCTTGCAAGGCAAGAAACGAGTGGGAAGGCTTAAGGGACGTTGATAACCTCCAGAAACTTAAGGATACTCAGTTTGAATTCAAAAGGAAGGATCTGGTTTGAATTAGGCAGAGAAAAGTCACATGGGTGCATAAGGAGTTGTAGCAGACCTGTCACTATCACCATGGAGACCACACCCTTCCTCCTGTCCCTTTCTTCTGTTCCTGGACGAGCCAGACCTTGGCTGTATCCCCTTTGGCCTCTTCTCATTCTCTACAGAATTATTTGTTTATGTTTTCATGTTTTAGTAATTGTTTAATCATGTGTATTGCCTATATAAAGGCTTCTCCATCACTTGTAACATTTAACCTGAATCAATACAAGTTTCTCTTTCTAAATTCTTGTGTCTCTCTCTCTTTCTTGTGTCTAAACAATATTCACAATGTAAGGAGTTAAACATTATGGTTTAGAGGCTGCCTTAACTCTATCTCTCTTAAGGCAGCCTAGTACTTGTAAAACTTACTCTAAACTCTTCTTTATCTAGTTCTTAAACTCTAGATTACTGATTCTAAATCCTCTTCATCTTAGGTACACAAACTCAAAGTGTTGTGTTACTTCAGAAGGATAGATTCATACTAGAGAGTTTCTGCTTCATATAACCAGTTTACTGTCTAGGATTCTTGGTTATATAGTAAGCTGTGTATGAGGATTCAACCACAAGTTGGTTGTCTCTGATCTTGAATGGTGAGTTCTTGTTGTGTGGTTGAAGAAGATACAGTCACAAGTTGAATGAATCACTCCTTACATGAGACAAACACTCATGAATTCCAACATGGTATCAGAGCTTTGTTGCTCTTCTTTGGGAATAAACTCACCTCTTTTATCTCTGTTTTGTTTAAATAAATCCTTTCTCTCCTACTCTGATATTGTGTTAGCTTGGTCAGTACTTGTTAGTATCTTGAATCAAGCTTGAGGAAGAGAAAGATTTCAAAAATGCTTCACCATTATGCTTTATCCATTGGATAATAGTTTTCTCTTAATGGAGCATCTCTTTGACCAGTGGACAAACTGTTTTGATCCATTGGATTCATTGTTGTCTAAGCCACAGAAAACACTTGTTCATGTGTTATTCTGTTGGTTCTTTTGTTGCAAGCCCTGGAAAACATCTGTTCATGAGTTATTCCAGTGGCATATGTCTAAGATCAGTGAGCAAATTAATTGTTCAATGGTCCATTATGTTTCAGCTAATAAAGCACCAAACTCTTGATGAGTATTGGATGCTCCTGGCTATTTATGCTTCCGCAAAACTCAAGAAAACAGAGCAAAACTCTGTCCATTAGAACTCTTGAGACAATTCTCTTTTCTATTCTCTATTCTCTCATTCTCTAATTCTCCAGGTTACTTATTCTCCATCGTTTTCCCATTCTCTGGCTACTAATACTCTGGTTACATCATTCTCCACTCTCTACTTTTTTCTGGTTACTTATACTCTTTGGTTACTTAAATCTCTATTCGCACAATATTGTTTAGAATCTCCCAAAGGTTGTTAAATTGTCTTCAAGTTAAGTTGTCTTGAAAGAATAGTTTTGTTTTTGTCCTTAGGAGAACTGATTGTGTTGTGGCCTGAATGCTTAGTCTTGTTGATTAGGATTCAGAGAGTGTTGCTAGGATAGAATCATGAAAATATCTGTCCATTGCTTGTTTGAAATGTGTTTTAAAGATCAGACTTGGTGAAAACCCATGATCTGATCTCTTGTTGTCTACTGATGCTTGTCTTAGTGTTTGTTGACAACCTGCCCATGTTGATCAGAGCCTACACTTGATGTATATTCCTGACCATGGAGATTGCCCACTGGCCATCAACACTTTGGAAACTGATTGTGTCCATTAACTCCCAAGATGGTTGAGAGGATGAATGGGGCAGTGGAGAGATTGCTCAGAATTTACTTACCTGATGCCAAGAGGGTGGACAGGAAGTAAACTCAAGAGAAAAGGCCATAATTCAAGCCAAGAGGGCTGTGGTCTCAAGACATTGGTGATCATCATTGACTCTCATCTTCCAAGCTTGATCACATACTCTCATTCTCAGGTCAAGCTTGAGGAGGGGTGTTAAATATGAGAAGTCAATGTCCATTCTTCAGAAAATTATGCAAGGGAAGTACCTAAATCTATATTCATTCTTATGATTGAATAAGTTTGCCCCTTGAGAATTAATGCATGTGTTTGTGCATTGTTTGAATCAGGTACTTGGACCTCATGAGAAGAGTATGGTCGTGGATCAAACCCTTTGATGATGGCAGGATGTCAGAAGAAAGGGGGAGACAAAGAACCAGCCACATGGAGAGTGCCAGGCAGTTTTGAGTGTGAAGCAAGGAAGGCATTGGTGCCTGCTTGCCATTGAAGTAAGGCCATAATCTAGGGTTTATGAGTCCCTAAACTTGATCATAAGACTCATAAACCCACTGGCCAATCCCTAGGCTGAGGGTGGTTGCACTCTTTTTCCCTAAGTATGGTTTTATCCTAAGAGGTTTTCCATACTTAGGTTTTTAATGAGGCAAGTACTCTCAGTTCCAAGCTTGCCCAAGGATCTCCTATGGTCAAGCTTGAGGGGGAGTGTTAAAATAAAGAAAGGAATGACCAGAATGTTGAAAGAAAGCAAGCACACACCTCTTCACTGATATTGGGCTGTATAGCTGAGAAGGAGAATGAGTCCAAGAAGAGAAAGATAAGTGATCCATTGGGCTGTAACCAAGAGAAGAGTAAAGAAACTGAAGAGTGTGAAGCCCAGGACGTGGCCCAACAAGCAGACAGCATGCAAGTAAGCAAGCAAGCAGGTCATAAAGTCCAGGACGTGGATCAACTCTCAGATAGCATGAAAGTAAGCAAGCAAGCAGGTCAAGAAAGTCAAAAACAGTGGCTAGATATTTTCTGCTCAGAATGCACCTCTTGTTTTCATCATTAGCTCATGGTTTTGGCCAGTGGTTTTGGCAAGTGGTTTTGGCTGTATTTTTATCTCTATAATTAAGTTGTACAAGAATTTGTAACAATTAAGAAAAAGAGAGTTATTCAGAAATACTTCTTCTCTCTCAGTTTGCTTACTAAAACAGATTGCATACTCAGTTTGATCTGAAACTTGTTTGATCATACAAACAAGTTCTACTCTTTTTTACTCAAATCTTCATGGTATCAGAGCAGTGTTAGCTCTTGAAGACAAGTTTGCTGCGAAAATCAATACTCAGAACACTTTCTACTCTGTTTTTTACTTTGTTTTTTCTAAGATGGAAAATCAGAAGCAAATCATAATACCAGTTGTACTCAAAGGAGACAACTACTTGTTGAAAGATTGAGAAGAAACAGAGAATAAACGGATAGAATAGAGATTGAGAGAGACTAGAAGAGATTTAGAGACTAAAAGCTTGAACTTTGGTTAAGAAACCATTTCGAGACTATGAACACCAAGAACACTAGAGAGAAATAAGAGAGACTCGAAAATTGCTTGCTTTGATTAATGAGAGGAGTTACAAATATATAGGGAAAGAAACAAGGGTTTACAACGGGTAGAAGATAAGCTTTCTCGCCAAGCATGTGGAGTCAACCGGTCTTAGGCGCGCCTAATTCAAACTTGTGGCTGGAGTGCTTCACACGCGAGATTCCTTTGGCATCTTGACCAGATGCTCTTCCAGCACGAGCCAGCCTGTCCAACGCGCGCCTCAGTCAAGCTTGGTCCGCTTGGTAACTAGTAAAAGTAACTCTGGGTCGAGTTACTTTTACCCGGGTAAGTTTTCTCGTCCATGGTTAACTTTCTTTTACCCACTTGTACGGACCACTTGTACGGCCTTGTACGGACCATCTGTACGGCCTTGTACGGACACCTCCAAACTTCTTCCTCTCCAT
Organism: Moricandia arvensis; assembly: GCA_905132765.1. Taxonomy (NCBI): domain Eukaryota; kingdom Viridiplantae; phylum Streptophyta; class Magnoliopsida; order Brassicales; family Brassicaceae; genus Moricandia; species Moricandia arvensis. The sequence goes on from CAJHQP010002592.1 coordinate 19,727, forward strand.
TTCATAAGTCTTTTCCAGCCTCCCTAATAGATCATAACTCCATCTCTTATTCGGTTTAATACTCCCCCTCAAGCTTGACCATGTGGAACAAGTCAAGCTTGGAATGTCATGAGATCTTCCTCATTAAAAACCTTGCCAAAGAAAACCCTCCTTAGGGATAAAACCTCAGCAAGGAAAAGAGTAAAGACCTCATGACAGGGGATTAGTTTCACCTGGTGAGATCAATGAGTCCCAACCTCTGATGGATGGACTCAAGTGTCTTCTGTCTCGGAGCCTTAGTAAACACATCAGCCAACTGGTCTTCACTCCGGGTATAACAAGGTAAGATCACTCCCTGGACTATCATCTGTCTTACCTTGTGGCAGTCAACCTCAATGTGCTTGGTTCTCTCATGAAACACCGAGTTGGATGCAATGTGGATTGCGGCTTGATTGTCACAATGCATGGTCATTGGTGTGGCTTGATCAATCTCCAAGTGCTTGAGTATTCCCTTGATCCAGACTAACTCATTAGTCAGCTTCAACATGGCCCTATACTCAGCCTCAGCACTTGAGCAGGATACCACTTTCTGCTTCTTGCTCTTCCAAGTAACCAAGTTCCCACCAATGAACGTGCAATAGCCTGTTGTAGACTTCCTATCTGCTCGATCTCCTGCCCAATCCGCATCACAGTATCCTACCACCTCAGTGCTTTTGTTGCATCCCGTCCACACTCCTTGATCAGGTGAGCCATTCAGGTACATCTGGATCCGGTTAACTATGCTCCAATGATGTTCCTTTGGTCCTTGCATGTGTTGACTCACCTGGTTCACAGCAAAACATATATCAGGACGTGTAATGGTCAAGTAAATTAACTTACCAACAAGCTTTCTGTAAAGCTTGGCATCTTCAAACGGTTGACTGTCTTCAATCTCCCCCTCACGTGGAATCTTATACCCATCTTCTAATGGAGTCTTGACACTCTTCCCTCCAAGTCTACCTGCATCTTTCAAAAGATCAAGTGTATATTTCCTTTGAGAAAGGAATAAACCTTCCTTGGATCTACATATCTCAATCCCAAGGAAGTATTTCATTTCTCCCAAGTCTTTAATCTCAAAAAACCGACTTTAGAAAGTCCTTGGTTGTTTGAATCCCAACCTTGTCACTTCCTGTGATGATGATATCATCAACATACACAAGAAGGACTACTATACCTGAGGAAGTGGTCAAGGTGAAGAGAGTGTGGTCGAGTTCAGTCTCCTTGAAGCCCTTCCCATTGAGAGTTGTGCTCAGCTTGGTATACCATGCTCTAGGAGATTGCTTTAGACCATAAATGGCCTTCTTCAATCTCAGAACGTTTCCATCTTTAACCAAGTGCTCAAGACCAGGAGGGGGAAGCATGTACACCTCATCTTCAAGCTCTCCTTGAAGGAAGGCATTCTTCACATCCATTTGCCAAAGACCCCATTCTAAGTTCACAGCAAGTGAGAGAACTATCCGGATAGTATGCAGCTTGGCAACCGGGGCAAAGGTATCAATGTAGTCTTCTCCATAAGTTTGAGTGAAACCTCTTGCCACCAGTCTTGTCTTTTTCCTTTCAACTTTCCCATTTGGAAGATACTTGATAGTAAAGATCCATCTGCTGGTCACAGCCTTCTTCCCTTTTGGTAGCTTACTCTCAAACCAAGTATCATTTTTGATCATTGCGTCTGCTTCAGCTTTAACTGACTCCTTCCACTCCCTGTCTTGCACACCCTCTTCATAGGATCTTGGTAACTGACTCTCATCCAAACTGATCATAAAGGCTTTGTGTTCTTCTGGATAATGAATTAGATTGCAAACAGCTTGGGCCGGATGAGCAACTGCTTGAGCATTATAGTATACACGATTGTTGATCCAGTTGGATGGAGGGTATCTCACTCTTGTACTTCTCCTCAAGGGTTGAGCTGCTTCTGGTTGAGCCTCCTCAACCTCTTCTTCTTCATGGTTTTCATTTCCAACTTCTTCATCACCTTGGTCCACACCTTGATCATGTGTAGAGCCTGATTCTTCATCATACTGCTCCTCTGGTTCATTTCCCCCCTCATGATCAAGGTGGGGTTCTTGTCCATTAGCCGTGGAAGGACCTTCTTGTTGCTGTCCTCCTCCACTCCTCGGATCCTGAGATAAGTTAATCCCAAGATTTTCCAGTATTATCCTCAAGTTGGCTGCCTTGTCAGATGCCAAATCCTTGAGTTCTGCTTGATTCTTCTCCTCATAGAACCCCCGTTCTTCCACGAACTTCACATCTCTAGACACCACTACCCTTCTGGTTGCTGGATCATAACACTTGTACCCTTTCTGAGTTGGTGAATAACCAATAAACATCCCCTTTGTGCTCTTAGCCTCCAACTTGTTCCTTAGCTCCCCCGGTTTATGAACAAAACAGAGGCAACCAAAGACCCTGATATGATCTAAGGCTGGTCTATGTTTGTTCAATACCTCAAAGGGTGATTGATCTTCAAGAACCTTAGTTGGGGTTCGGTTGATCAAATAACAAGCAGTAGCCACATCATCACTCCAAAACCTCTTTGGCACATTAGCTTGGAACATCATGGACCTAGCAACTTCCATAAGGTGCCGGTTCTTCCTTTCAGCAACTCCATTCTGTTGTTGGGTGTAAGGACAGCTCGTTTGGTGAAGAATACCATGCTTGGATAGATGTTGCTTGAAAGCTTGACTGGTATACTCCCCACCATTATCTGATCTCAAAATTTTCAGCTTAGCATTAAAATGGTTAGTCACATATGCTTGAAAATTTCTAAATGCATCAAGTACTCTATCCTTAGATGGAATCAAGGTTATCCAGGTGTATTTAGATTTCTCATCTATGAATGTGACGAAGTACTTATGGTTCTCTCTAGATAAGCAAGGTGCGGTCCAAACATCAGAGTGAATTAAATCAAAGCAGTGATCATAGATAGTAGAAGACTTTTGAAAGACGGTTTTACAATGCTTTCCTAAGATACAAGCTTCACAATCATTATTTTCAAACATAACACCTGGAACCATTAAGCTTAAAGCCCTAACATGAGGATGTCCTAGTCTAGCATGCCACAAAGCATTTTTATTCAACGCAGAAACAGAAGTAAAGGAACAACTATGATCAGGTAAAGAAGTAAGCTCCTCAAGCATGTAAAGATCTCCTTTTGTAACTCCTTTCCCAATCAACCGACTGCTCTCAATATCCTGAAACTTCACATCATTAGGGCTAAAGATCACCTTGCATTGCAAGTCATTAGTACATTTCTTAACTGATAACAAGTTTGAAGTAAACTCAGGCATGTAAAAACATCTAGATTCTTTATCAAACAGTTTAAGCTTGCCTATACCCCTTATTGGAATTCTATCACCATTAGCTATCATAACATGTCCATGCGCAGGCTCAATATCTCTAATTAGACTAGTATCACTAATCATATGATGAGATGCACCTGAATCAACTATCAATGGTTTAGACATGTTGCAAGCATTATGAGATAAACCAACATTCCTAGAGTGAGTATAAGCATCAGGGTTATCATGAATACTATCAATCTTAGATGCACCAAAAGAGTACCCCCTGAGGTTACCAAAGATGTTACCATTGTCCTTGAGCATTTTGATGAGAGCATCCATCTCTTATCGGCGGTTGAACTCATGCTCATTTGGGCGGTTGGTTTGAGCTGTGTAGGACACCAGGGCTTTGTTATCACCTCCTTCAGTCTCTTGTGCCCGAGTAGATGGCCCGGCTCCACCCCCGCCTTGCTGATCACTTCCTCCATAGCTCACATTTGCCCTTGCATCTCTGTCCTTCATGAACTTGGATGGCTTGAGATAAGGATGGAGAATCCAGCACTGATGCTTCTTGTGACCTTGTCTCTTACAATGATCACAGTTACCATTGAACCTCCTTTCTTCAAAACGATTCACCTTGTTGGCTTGAGGTACCTCAGCTTGGTTAGCCAAGGTAAGCTCCCCCTTTCCTCCAAATAGGCCCAACGATCCTTGCTCCTTTTGAATCGGTGCGCAGACTACCTCCAAGGTGGGTAGCTTCTCTGCTCGCAAGATGTGTTTCACCAGATCATTGTAGCTAGAGTTAAGAGTCAGGAGCAAGCCAAAGACTTTATCTTGTTCCCTTCTCTCATTAAGCTCAGCTGGATCGGTTGTGCTTGGCCTCAACATCTCAAGTTCAGACCACAAAGCTCTAAACTTTCCAAGGTGCTTTGTGAACTCCATGTCTTCTTGAGCTAGACTGTTGATGGCTCGCTTAATCTCAAACACACGAGTAAGGTTTGAGATGTTACCATAAACCTTCTGAAGAGTGTCCCACAGGTCCTTTGCCTTCTCACAGTAACTGTAAGCCTCTAGGATAGACGGATCTAGAGAGCTTTGAAGGATAGACATCACCATGTTGTCTTCCTGGATCCACTTCACTTCATCACATACGACAACCTCCTTGTCGCCTTCACGAGTAATGAGCTTTGGAGCCTCATCATCAAGGATGTGGTTCCACAAACCCTTACTCCCCACTGCTGTCTTCACCACACGAGACCATAGGAGATAGTTTCCCCCCCTAAGTATCACTGGAATCACGGTTGTTTTGTTACTTTCCATCTTGAAGCTTTGCGGAATGAAAAAGGTGTTCTTGAGTGTTCTTCGTGAGATATGAAATCAAAACCCAGATTTACGAGAACCTGGCTCTGATACCATGAAAGATTGAGAAGAAACAGAGAATAAACGGATAGAATAGAGATTGAGAGAGACTAGAAGAGATTTAGAGACTAAAAGCTTGAACTTTGGTTAAGAAACCATTTCGAGACTATGAACACCAAGAACACTAGAGAGAAGTAAGAGAGACTCGAAAATTGCTTGCTTGATTAATGAGAGGAGTTACAAATATATAGGGAAAGAAACAGGGGTTTACAACGGGTAGAAGATAAGCTTTCTCGCCAAGCATGTGGAGTCAACCGGTCTTAGGCGCGCCTAATTCAAACTTGTGGCTGGAGTGCTTCACACGCGAGATTCCTTTGGCATCTTGACCAGATGCTCTTCCAGCACGAGCCAGTCCTGTCCAACGCGCGCCTCAGTCAAGCTTGGTCCGCTTGGTAACTAGTAAAAGTAAATCTGGGTCGAGTTACTTTTACCCGGGTAAGTTTTCTCGTCTATGGTTAACTTTCTTTTACCCACTTGTACGGACCACTTGTACGGCCTTGTACGGACCATCTGTACGGCCTTGTACGGACACCTCCAAACTTCTTCCTCTCCATTTCATAAGTCTTTTCCAGCCTCCCTAATAGATCATAACTCCATCTCTTATTCGGTTTAACACTATTCACATTGCCAGCAACTCAGTCTTCCATGAAAGGACCAAACACATTTAAGTAGATTGCCACAAGGTTAGACAAGCTGTGGAGAAGCAAATCATCCTACCTTGTTACACAAGAAGTGAAGACCAGCTAGCTGATATCTTCACAAAGGAAGCTAGCACTAGAGTCTGTGAGTTTATCCACTCTTAGTTGGGATTCATAGACCTCATTTCTCACTGACTTCCCTAATATGAAGGCTTCTACTCTTTTTCCTTAGTGTGTTTTTGTCCCATTGGGTTTTGCACACTATGGTTTTAATGAGGGAAGTTATTCATGTTTCCAATCTTGACCAGTCACTATGGACAAGCTTGAGGGGGAGTATTGAGATGAAGAACCAAATAGAAGAACACATTGATGAGAAATAAGCAGTATGGAATGAAGAGGAAGTAATCTGGTCTAGATTTTATTATGTCCGTACATGCTGTACAACTAGACCAGGTATGACATATCTTAGCTTGCAAGGCAAGGAATGTGTGACTTGGGAGCCAAACACTTGCCTTAGAAGCCAAAGAGACGTTGGAGCTTGGTTGACCAGAAGAAAGAAGTTTGAAATGGCAAGATCACATGTTCCACTTAAGGCTTATAGCTGTTTATGAGATGTCACTATCTCTGTCCAGAAGTTTGTCCTCTTATGTGGTTTAATCTTTGTTTATTCATTTTGTCTGATTCTAGCTTCTCTATATATGTAACCCACCCAGAATGAATGAAAGGCAAGGACACTTTCTCTCCCATTCTTGTTTACTCTCTCTCTCTCTCTCTCTCTCTCTCTCTGTCAGCTCTCTCTCTCACCTCTCACGAAATCTCCAACTTCTCTCATCAGATTCTCACACAAACTTCATCATTCTCAGTCCATTCTTCACTTCCATTCTCAATTCTAACATCAAGAAAGTCAGAGGAGTTCTGGGACTTCAGGGAATCAAGAGGAGGAAGAACCTGGAGATGGTGGAGTAGATCAGCAACAACCGTTGAGAAGAAGCTCAAGGATAAGAAGACCCCCATCTGATTGGGTTAACACTAGTGTATATTACAATGCCCAAGCTGTTGAACACCCATCTCAAGTGGTGTGCTCGTTTACACAATATCCAAAGGAGGATTGTGCCTTTATGGGTAGCTTGGACGAGAGTTACATACCAAGATCCTATGAGGAAGCTGTTAAAGACAATGAATGGAAGGAATCAGTTGGAGCTGAGGCAGATGCTATGATCAAGAATGCCACATGGTATGAAAGTGAGTTGCCAAAAGGGAAGAAGGCAGTGACCAAGAAATGGATTTTCACTAACAAATACTTGGCAAACGGGAATATTGATAGAAAGAAGACCAGATTGGTTGCAAGAGACTTTACTCAAACCTATGGAGAAGATTATGTGGATACTTTTGCACCAGTTGCAAAGCTTCATACGATTAGAATCATCTTGTCTCTTGTGGTTAATCTTGAGTGGGGTCTCTGGCAAATGGATGTGAAAAATGCTTTCCTCCAAGGAGAGCATGAAGATGAGGTCTATATGCACCCTCCACCAGGTCTGGAACACTTAGTGAAGAAGGGAAATGTGCTAAGGCTCAAGAAGGCAATCTATGGTCTTAAACAATCTCCTTGAGTATGGTACAACAAGTTGAGCACTACTCTTAATGGAAAGGTGTTCAATAAGTCAGAACTAGACCATACCTTATTCACTCTCTCGACCACATCAGATATAGTAGTCCTTCTTGTGTATGTTGATGATATCATCATCACAGGAAGTGACAAGATAGGTATACAATCCACTAAAGAGTTTCTTAAATCAATATTTGAAATTAAAGATTTGGGAGAGATGAAATACTTCCTTTGTATTGAGATATGTAGATCCAAGGAAGGATTATCTCTGTCCCAAAGAAAGTCTACACTTTATCTCTTGAAAGATGCAGGAAAGTATGAAGGGAAGACAAACAAGATGCCATTGGAAGATGGGTACAAAATTCCTCGTGAGGGGGAGATTGAAGATAGTCGGCCATTCCATGATCCTAAGCTTTATAGAAAGCTTGTTGGTAAGTTGATCTATCTTACCATTACCCGACCGGATATATGTTAGTGAACCAGGTGAGCTAACACATGCAAGTTCCAAAGGAACATCATTGGCACATGGTTGAGAGGATCCTAATGTATCTAAACGGATCACCAAACCTTGGAGTATGGATTGGGTGCAATAGGAGCACATAAGTGGTGGGCTATTGTGATGCGGATTGGGCAGGAGATACGATGGACATGAAGTCAACCCCTGGATATTGCACCTTCATAGGTGGGAACCTAGTGACCTGGAAGAGCAAGAAGCAGAACATGGTCTCTTGTTCCAGTGCAGAAGCTGAGTATAGGGCAATGCTGAAGCTTACAAACGAGCTGGTGTGGATCAAAGGCATTCTGAAGCATGTGGAGATAGATCAATCTACACCAATGACTATGCATTGTGATAACCAAGCCGCAATCCATATAGCTTCCAACTCAGTATTCCATGAAAGAACCAAGCATATTGAGGTTGATTGCCACAAGGTGAGGCAAATGACTGGATTAGGAGTGATCTTGCCATGCTACACAAGGAGTGAGGATCAGTTGGTTGATGTGTTTACAAAGGCAGCTAGACAGAAGACAATGGAGTCCATCCATGTGAGGTTGGGACTCATTTATCTAACCGGACTTAGCTAATCCCCTCCTATGGGGTCTTTACTCTTTTTCCCTCATCAAGGTGTTATCCCAAAAGGGTTTTCCTTGGTGAGGTTTTTAATGAGGAAACCTCATAGCCTTCCATGCTTGACTTGTTCCATCTGGTCAAACTTGAGGGGGAGTGTTGAGGTATCTACTTTGGGTTGAATAGAAAGAACGAAGAAAAGAGAAGGGTTTGAGTCGACATTGTCCGTACAAGGCCGTACATGCCGTACAGACCGTACAGGCCGTACAAGGTCGACCCAAAAGCACTCGACCAGTTTTACCATCCGAGTAAAACCAAAGTTACCAGAAGTGATCCGTTGGCAAAGTAATCTTATCCATACGTTGGAAAGGAAAAAACTCTCCGCGGACAGTCTGGCACAAGGCTGGAAAGGATCAGCATCTTGTCAAAGATGCTGATGCCATTTACTTGGCCAGGAAGCTCTCTTTTCAAATTAGGCGCACGTGGGTCGATCTAAGCCACTCCTTTCTTCCCTTGCTTTATGAAAACCCTTGTAGACGTTCTCAATATATTGTAAATCTGAGTGGATGAATAAAGCATACAGTTCTCTCTAGTTTTTGAGTCTCCATAATGTTCTTCATAGTCTTGCTTATTCTTTCTTCTCGTTGAGTCTAAATCAAGTCTTTCCTTCCCAAATCTGTTCTTAGTCTCCCTCTGGTTACTTTTCTTCTAATATATCAAAAGATCTTAGAAAATAGGTTCCCGAAAAGAGAAAAAAGATTTTGAATTCAAACCACAAATCAGTAGCCCTTAATCTGCTCTGATACCAAATGATGAGTCCCTTGATGGTTTGAATTAGTTTGTTGATCTTTGAGGGTCGATTTGGGTGTTCTTCTGGTGGTTACTAACACACACATACTTGTTTTTGATAGATGGATGGATGGTTTTGCGGAAGAAGGTAGAGATGATAATGATTCTTCAGAGATTGATCGATGGGGAGACCAATAACTTGTGTAGATGATGGATGGAATATAAATAGATGGACTTCAGTGAAGATCAATGGACTGATCTACACTTGTATAGATGCGCCATTGATCGTGAAGTTTACCTCCACAAGCAATGATCAAAGGAAAAGTGCTTTGCAGAGAATGAACTCCTAAGCTTCCAATGTTCAGAAGCTGAACAAGGGATTCACAGCTTGTAAGAAATTTTTTAGCAAAAAAGGTGAATGGTTTTATTCTTGTCGTGCAGCCTCTATATATAGGTTACAAGAATATATAAATGAAAAGACAAAGTGTAGAAATTAAGAAACTTAGAAACTAGCACACAAGACTTGACTTTTGACCAGAAATGAGTTCTTCTTTGAATGACCCTTGCTTGCCCACGACCAGGACTGACTCCTTGACTCCTTTCTGATATTTTCTTGGTGCAATGGGCTTGGAATAGACTGAACAAAGTTCTGGACGAATTTGGCTTAAATCAGACCCATAATGAAATTGTTATGGGCTGATATCACTTCACTTTGGGCCATTTGATCCAAAACAGATTCAGATGGTTTCTTGGACTTGAATTTCGTGGCTAGCCCATCAGCAAGAGTGGTTGGACTTTTCTTGAGCTTGGTTGCATAAAAATGGCCTGGTACATTTTGATCATTAGGCCGCACTTCAGCTATTTGAGTTATCAGCTCATCCAGCTCAGCTAGGTAAATGTCACTTTGATTCAGCTCATCTTTAGTACCTTCAGCTAGTTTTAGCTCAATCACACTTTCTTCAGATGGTTTCAGCTCATATACACTCTCTTCAGCTAGTTCCAGCTGCTGCACACTCTGTTTCAGCTTGTCCTCAGTCTCACCAGCTGTGTTTAGCTCATAAATTCAGTGTCACTACCAATCAGCTCAGTTTCAGTAGCCCAACACGTCCATTATTAAGCCCAGGTCTTCTCACGGTCCAAAACATCATGGATCATACCAATAAGACCTTGAAATTTCCCATTAATCCATACCATGATCAGTGGCTTAGCTGGTGTGTTCTTGATCATCATACATTGGTTTTTGAGGCTGGTCAGGGTTGCATCATGGAGGGTGTCTAACCCTGGTGCTTCTTCCCAATGGCTGGACATTTTCTTCAGTTGGTGTAGTGTCTGAAATATTTTGAAATCTTAGAAGAAAAGTAACCAGAAAGAGACTAAGAGCATATTTGAGAAGAACAAGACTTGATTTAGACTCAACGAGAAAGGAGATTAAGAGTGACTATGAAGAACATTTTAGAGACTTGAAAACTAGAGAGAACTGTATATTTTATTCATCCACTCGAGGTTACATTATATAGAGAGAGTTACAAGGGTTTCCAAAAAAGCAAAGGGAGAAAGGAGTGGCTGAGATCAAGCAAGGCGCACTAAATTCAAACCGAGGCTTTCTGGCCAAGTAAATGGCATCAGCATCTTTGACAAGATGCTGATCCCTCCAGCCCTTGCCAGCCTGTCCACGTGGCTCTCTTCTTCCTTTCCAATGGGTGGATAAGGTTACCTCCAAAGTAAAGCACTAGGGTGACTTTGGTTTTACCCGAATGGTAAAACTTTGTCAAGTGCTTTTGGTCGAACCTATACGGCCTGTACGGCCTTGTACGGCCTTGTACGGCCTTGTACGGCCTTGTACGGACAAGGTCGACCAAAACCCTTCTCCTTTCTTCTTTCTAATTAACCCCAAAGTAGATACCACAACTTAACACTCCCCCTCAAGCTTGATCATATGGAACAAGTAAAGCTTGGAAGGCTATGAGGTTTTCCTCATTAAAACCTCACCAAGGAAAATCCTTTTGGGATAAAACCTTGATGAGGGAAAAAGAGTAAAGACCCCATCACAGGGGATTACCTAAGTTAGGTTAGATCAATGAGTCCCAACCTTACATGGATGGACTCCATTGTTGTCTGTCTTGCTGCCTTTGTAAACACATCCGAAAACTGATGCTCACTCCTTGTATAGCAAGTGATGTGATCATGGAAAGCACCAATGAATGTGATGTGAGCATGGACCAGCTCAACAAGGAAGATGATTTATCCAGGAATGCACCCATGGACAAACCAGTTGATGAAGATGCCTTAGCCATTCCAGAAGGTCCCATGACTCATTCTAGAATCAAGAAACTAAATTGAGCCATTAGAGGATTACTTAGACTCGTAAGGAAACAAGAAGGAGGTCTTGGACAAAGCTTGATGATCCGAGATACCTTGATCACCTTTCAAGCTATCTCCTCATCTAGCTGATTTAGTACTTAGGGAAAGTACTTGTGTGTGCTCTTTTCCTTGCTCTCGGTTTTGTCCCAAAGAGGTTTTACAGAGGAAGGTTTTTAATGAGGCCACAAGCTGCTTTAACGCATCTCCTAGGTGCTAATATCGGTCCAAGCCTAAGAAGACTACTCTATCTATTTACCTTATGTTATGTTTAATCTATAGTTTTTTATGTTATTAAGTTTTCGAAACCTAAGGAGCGTGTTCCTTGGTTTCTATTTAAACCCTTGCATCCCTCATTCTAAAATAAGCAGTCTTTTATCGAAATCCCTTTTTCTCTCTTCTCTCTTGTCTTTGGACGAATTGAAGGCTGCTGGTATGTAATATGCGGTTTTGGTTCTCTGATTTAGTGTGTAATATCTGGATCAGAAAGCCTTGGAGTATCAAGAGTCGAGCCATCCCTCTTGTGTCCAGCAACAAACCACACGCCTTGAAGCAGATCGAGCCTTGTCTCTCTATTTGCGAGGATTATCCTTTGTTATCTCTTTCCAGAACCAGAGAAGGATCCTAGGATCCTATTATGTGGTATCAGAGCAACTCTGGAAGGGCAGTGTTCTGTTTCTCTGAAATTTTTCGATTGATCTGTTCATTTTCTTGTTCCATATTAATCGATTTGTGTTTTCGTTATTGAAATCTGATAAATCTGAGAACTTTGATCATATATCTGTTGTTCTCTTTTCATATTCACTTTGATTTCGTGTTGATCTGTGTTCTGTGTCGAAATCTGATAGAAATAAGGTTCCTTGACCTTGTTTCTGATAAAAACTTTTCAGATTTTTGTGGCAGAAGTTATCGATTACTTGATCTGAAACCGTTTAGGGTTTGTAGAAATCGATCTGTTTCAGAAGTTTATCCATTCTTATCTGAATATTTCTGATTTTTCCTTGTCATATCTTGAGTTTGAAATTGATCAGGGAGGTTTAAGGTTTGATTTTTCTTTGAATCTGTTTCTGATTTGTGTTAACAGGAATCGAGTTGTTTCAAGTGTAGTGCATCTGTTATTTTCTGTTTTGATTATTAAATCTAAGCTTGAAACTGAACTAATTTCGTGATCTCTCTCTGTTCTCACAAGTCTAATCTGTTTAAATCTGTTCTGTATTGCTCAAGTTTGATTCGTAGTTGTCTTTGGTTGAGTTCGAAATTGACCTGAGAAGTAGGTTTGATTTCTTTTGAATATATTTCTGTTTTGCAAGTTAATTGTTTTCTGTAAGAACTAGTTACTGGTTTCTGTTTTCTTTATGTCTAAGGTAATGGAAAAGGAGGACATGGAAGAACTCAACAAGAATGATAAACTGTTGCTTGAAGCATTTACGGCTAGCATGGATAAAGTCTTCAAAGATTAACTGAGAAAATTCAGACAAGACATACATCAGCAAAGGAAAAGAAGATCATCCAGAGATGAGTTCAAGCAAAGAGGGAATGATCATTTGGAAAGAAACCAGAAGCATGCTGTTGTTAACAAAGAAACTCAACAACAAAGAAGGTTTGAACGAGACAAGTGGAGCAAAGATCGACACCAGCCATCTGATACAAAGCTTTATCCTTCAAACTCTGTTCCGAAGGAACCTGACAGCAAGAGATCACGTCTATCTAGTACTTTTGGTTCATCTATCAAGAAACCAATCTGTTACAGCAAGGAGAAGACAGTCTCTAATCCATTTAGAGAAGATAATCAATTCTGTTTATTCAGTGAGAAGGATAAGGATGCATTGTTACAAGTAATGATGCATGTGGATAAGCAATTCAAAAGGTCCAACACAACACATCCAGCCATAGAAGCACAGAACCAAGAGTGTTTCACTTCTGTCTCAGAACTCCACTCAGTAGGACCAGAACTAGCAGCACAAGATTAACAAGAACAAACCGATATTCAAACATACACCATTCAGAACGATGATAAACCAGTAATGGGCGACCTGGTTCCTTTTAAACAGAATGTAATAGAAGAGGAGGCACCCACGGAACTACAAGCAGATCATGGAATGATACAACTGATTGTCTTTGATCCATTTTATTTCCAAAAGGCATTCTTGGTTACTTTTCTGATCAGTCCTTTTGTTTGGAACAAGATCAGAGTTATGGAGTTTTAAAGACACGAATTTTTCTGGAAGCATGTTGTATTTGAGCCTGGAGGAGAGTTGAGGAGTCAGAGGAACAATATCAAACTTATTGAGAAGAATGCATCTGAACCAACATATTATTTTGTTGATTTCTCATCCTTTGAAGATAAGGTGTTGCACGTATCAGATCAGCATGGGTTTCATTATGGAAGCAAATGGAGAATGAATTTAAGTCAGTCATGGATCCAACAAACCAAACCACGCAGCAAATGGCCACCTGATGATCAAGATATTGCTAGTTTTGCAAAACATGTCGGTTTGGATCTTTCTCAAGAGAAACTTATATCTGATTGTGCTGGAAGGTTACAGACCTACTCGTGGAGACCTGGAGCATATGTCCACAAGATTATCATCCTTGGAGAGTGCTCTGTTCGTGATAGAACCAGCTGGGGTCATAAGGGGTTGGAAGTTGATCAAAAAGACTTGCACCTTGACCATATCAAGATATGGAAGCCACCAGATATGCAGAAACTTCAATACCAGTGCAGAGATTGTCAAACCATGATTGGAAATGAAGAATTCATTAGAGTCAATGGTGAAGTGATTACTGGATCAGGAGAAGAACTCATGTTTTCTTCTCAAATCAAGGAGAAACCACCAGATCAGCTTAGTCTACAGCAATCTCCAAAGAAGCCAACCCGAGGTAACTATCTAAACTCAAAGAAGAACATGAAACCTGATTTGCTTGCTGTTGGTACAGGACAAACTGTTTTGAGGTGTACGCTTTTCGAAAAAAAGGATTTAAGCTATGAATCAACCTGCCCTACATTCATAATCCTTCCTACATCCACAAAGAATCAGTTTGTGGCTAAAACCAAGCTAGATTTGCAAGTTACTGATTCTACAACTTAGGTACACCTACACTTACTTTATTCTGAATTAACAGAGTTTAGAACATCTCAATCCTATATATGGCGACCAGGTGAGCATGCTAAGGTAAGTGATCATGTTTTCAAGAGTTCTTTTATCTATTACACAGATATGATGCACTTGTTTTTGTCAAAAGAGCCATGTGCAGATTACGATGAAGCTTGGAAGCATACAAGGAGAAAGAACAAGCATGTGGAAGACAAGCGGTTCAAGCCACCTGATTTGGATCAGGATATGCACCAAGACGTCACTGGCTTCATCCTCATCAAAGAAGCACCACCAGATGCAGCACACAAGCCAAAATCGAACAAAAACGAATTTGGGATAAGATTATTACTCTTTGATAAATTTTCATGTGCTAACTTGCTTTGTTTCCATGTATCAGGTTTGAGTAATGAATCAGGAACTAAATGGATCAATGCCTTCTACATATCCAAACCAGTCAGCAACAATGCCTATCAAAGAGGCTTGCAAGGTAAGTGTAATCTGATTTTAAACTTTGATGTTACTGACTTGGTCCCCTCTATTGCAGGTAAAACAGATTTGAGGACAAATCTTTTTGAAGAGGGAGGGGATGATGTGATAATGGAAAGCACCAATGAATGTGATGTGAGCATGGACCAGCTCAACAAGGAAGATGATGTATCCAGGAATGCACCCACGGACAAACCAGCTGATGAAGATGCCTTAGCCATTCCAAAAGGTCCCATGACTCGTTCTAGAATCAAGAAACTAAATGGAGTCATTAGAGGATTACTTAGACTCGTATGGAAACAAGAAGAAGGTCTTGGACAAAGCTTGATGATCCGAGATACCTTGATCACCTTTCAAGCTACCTCCTCATCTAGCTGATTTAGTACTTAGGCAAAGTACTTGTGTGTGCTCTTTTCCTTGCTTTCGGTTTTGTCTCAAAGAGGTTTTATGGAGGAAGGTTTTTAACGAGGCCACAAGCTGCTTTAAGACATCTCCTAGGTGCTAATTTTGGTCCAAGCCTAAGAAGACTACTCTATCTATTTACCTTATTTTATGATTAATCTATATTTTTTATGTTATTAAATTTTCGAAACCTAAGGAGCGTGTTCCTTGGTTTCTGTTTAAACCCTTGCATCCTTCATTCTAAAATAAGCAGTCTTTTATCGAAATCCCTTTTTCTCTCTTCTCTCTTGTCTTTGGACGAATTGAAGGTTCCTGGGGGTGTAATATCCGGTTTTGGTTCTCCGATTTAGTGTGTAATATCTGGATCAGAAAGCCTTGGAGTATCAAGGGTCGAGCTATCCCTCTTGTGTCCCGCAACAAACCACACGCCTTGAAGCAGATCGAGCCTTGTCTCTCTGTTTGCGAGGAATATCCTTTGTTATCTCTTTCCAGAACCAGAGAAGAATCCTAGGATCCTATTAAGTGGTATCAGAGCAAATCTGGAAGGGAAGTGTTCTGTTTCTCTGAAATTTTGATTGATCTGTTCATCTTCTTGTTCAATATTAATCGATTTGTGTTTTTGTTATTGAAATCTGATAAATCTGAGAATTTTGATCATAAATCTGTTGTTTTCTTTTCATATTCACTTTGATTTCGTGTTGATTTGTGTTCTGTGTCGAATTCTGATAGAAATAAGGTTCCTTGATCTTGTTTCTGATAAAAACTTTTCGGATTCTTGTGGCAGAAGTTATCGATTGCTTGATCTGAAACCGTTTAGGGTTTGTAGAAATCAATCTGTTTCAGAAGTAGATCCATTCTTATCTGAATATTTCTGATTTGTTCTTGTCATATCTTGAGTTTTAAATTGATCAGGGAGGTTTAAGGTTTGATTTTTTTTTAAACTGTTTCTGATTTGGGTTAACATGAATCGATTTGTTTCAAGTGTAGTAAATCTGTTATTTTCTGTATTGATTATTGAATCTAAGCTTGAAACTGAGCTAATTTCGTGATCTCTCTCTCTGTTCTAACAAGTCTAATCTGTTTAAATCTGTTCTGTATTGCTCAAGTTTGATTCGTTGTTGTCTTTGGTTGAGTTCGAAATTGACCTGAGAAGTAGGTTTGATTTCGTTTTGAATCTATTTCTGTTTTGCAAGTTAATTGTTTTCTGTAAGAACTAGTTACTAGTTTCTGTTTTCTTTGTGTCTCAGGTAATGGCAATCGAGCACATGGAATAACTCAACAATAATGATAAACTGTTGCTTGAATCATTCACGGCTAGCATGGATAAAGTCTTCAAAGATCAACTGAGAAAATTTAGACAAGACATACATCAGCAAAACGAAAAGCAGATCATCCAGAGATGAGTTCAAGCAAAGAGGGAATGATCAGTTGGAAAGAAACCAGAAGCATGCTGTTGTTAACAAAGAAACTCCACAACAAAGAAGGTTTGAACGAGACAAGTGGAGCATAGATCGACACCAGCCATCTGATACAAAGCTTTATCCTTCAAACTCTGTTCAGAAGGAACCTGACAGCAAGAGATCACGTCTATCTAGTACTTTTGGTTCATCTATCAAGAAACCAATCTGTTACAGCAAGGAGAAGACAGTCTCTAATCCATTTAGAGAAGATAATCAATTCTGTTTATTCAGTGAGAAGGATAAGGATGCATTGTTACAAGTAATAATGCATGTGGATAAGCAATTCAAACGGTCCAACACAACACATCCAGCCATAGAAGCACAGAACCAAGAGTGTTTCACTTCTGTCTTAGAACTCCACTCAGCAGGAGCAGAACTAGCAGCACAAGATCAAGAAAATCAAACTGATATTCAAACAAACACCATTCATAAGGATGATCAACCAGTAATGGGCGACCTGGTTCCTTTAAAACATAATGTAATAGAAGAGGAGGCACCCAAGGAACTACAAGCAGATCATGGAATGATACAACTGATTGTCTTTGATTCATTTTATTACCAAAAGGCATTCTTGGGTACTTTTCTGATCAGTCCTTTTGTTTGGAACAAGATCAGAGCTATGGAGTTTTCAAGACACGAATATGGCTGGAAGCATGTTTTATTTGATCCTGGAGGAGAGTTGAGGAGTCAGAGGAAAAATATCAAAATTATTGAGAAGAATGCATCTGCACCAACATTTAATTTTGTTGATTTCTCATCTTTTGAAGATAAGGTGTTGTACGTCTCAGATCATCAAGGGTTTAACTATGAAAACAAATGGAGAATGAATTCAAGTCAATCATGGATCCAACAAACCAAACCACGCAGCAAATGGCCACCTGATCATCAAGATATTGCTAGTTTTGCAAAACATGTCGGTTTGGATCTTTCTCAAGAGAAATTTATATCTGATTGTGCTGGAAGGTGACAGGCCTACTCGTCGAGACCTGGAGCATATGTCCACAAGACTATCATCCTTGGAGAGTGCTCTGTTCTTGCTAGAACCATCTGGGGTCATAAGGAGTTGGAAGTTGATCAAAAGGACTTTGTCTCGACCATGTCAAAATATGGAAGCCACCAGATATGCATCAGCTTCAATACCATTGCAGAAATTATTAAACCATGATTGTAAATGGAGAATTCACTAGAGAAAATGGTGAGGTGATCACTGGATCAGGAGAAGAACTCATGTTTTCTTCTCAAATCAAGGGGAAACCACCAGAACAACTTAGTCTACAGCAATGTCCAAAGAAACCAATCTGAGGTAACTATCTAAACTCAAAGAAGAACATGAAATCTTATTTGCTTGCTGTTGTTACAGGACAAACTGTTTTGAGGTGAACACTCTCTTTGGAAAGAAGGATATAATCTATGAATCATCCTATCCCACATTCTTTGTCCTTCCTACATCTACAAGAAACCAGTTTGAGGCTAAAACCAGGTTAGATTTGCAAGTTACTGATTCTACAACTCATGTACACCTACACTTACTTTATTCTGAATTATCTGATTTTAGAACATCTCAATCCTATATATGTTGACCTGGTGAGCATGCTAAGGTAAGTGATCATGTTTTCAAGAGTTCTTTTATCTATTACACAGATATGATGCACTTGTTTTTGTCAAAAGAGCCATGTGCAGATTACGATGAAGCTTGGAAGCATACAAGGAGAAAGAACAAGCATGTGGAAGACAAGCGGTTCAAGCCACCTGATTTGGATCAGGATATGCACCAAGACGTCATTGGCTTCATCCTCATCAAAGAAGCACCACCAGATGCAGCATACAAGCCAAAATCGAACAAAAACGAATTTGGGATAAGATTATTTCTCTCTGATAAATTTTCATGTGCAAACTTGCTTTGTTTCCATTTATCAGGTTTGAGTAATGAATCAGGAAATAAATGGATCAATTCCTTCTACATATCCAAACCAGTCAGCAACAATGCCTATCAAAGAGGCTTGCAAGGTAAGTGTAATCTGATTTTAAACTTTGATGTTACTGACTTGGTCCCCTCTATTGCACGTAAAACAGATTTGAGGACAAATCTTTTTGAAGAGGGAGGGGGTGATAAGATAATGGAAAGCACCAAGGAATGTGATGTGAGCATGGACCAGCTCAACAAGAAAGATGATGTATCCAGGAATGCACCCACGGAAAAACAGCTGATGAAGATGCCTTAGCCATTCCGAAAGGTCCCATGACTCGTTCTAGAAACAAGAAACTAAATGGAGTCATTAGAGGATTACTTAGACTCGTATGGAAACAAGAAGGAGGTCTTCGACAAAGCTTGATGATCCGAGATACCTTGATCAACTTTCAAGCTATCTCCTCATCTAGCCGATTTAGTACTTAGGCAAAGTACTTGTGTGTGCTCTTTTCCTTGCTCTCGGTTTTGTCTCAAAGAGATTTTACGGAGGAAGTTTTTTTACGAGGCCACAAGCTGCTTTAACACATCTCCTAGGTGCTAATATCGGTCCAAGCCTGAGAAGACTACTCTATCTATTTACCTTATTTTATGTTTAATATATAGTTTTTATGTTATTAAGTTTTCGAAACCTAAGGAGCGTGTTCCTTGGTTTCTATTTAAACCCTTGCATCCCTCATTCTAAAATAAGCAGTCTTTTATCGAAATCCCTTTTTCGCTTTTCTCTCTTGTCTTTGGACGAATTGAAGGTTGCTGGTGTGTAATATCCAGTTTTGGTTCTCTGATTTAGTATGTAATATCTGATCAGAAAGCCTTGGAGTATCAAGAGTTGAGTCATCCCTCTTGTGTCCCGCAACAAACCACACGCCATGATGCAGAGCGAGCCTTGTCTCTCTGTTTGTGAGGATTATCCTTTAATATCTCTTTCCAGAACCAGAGAAGGATCCTAGGATCGTATTATGATACCTATAGACAAGCAAGGAGGATCCAGCATTGATGTTTCTTGTGCCCCTGTCTCTTGCAATGATCACAATCTCCATTGAACCTTCGGTCTTCATACTTGTTTACCTTGTTGGCTAAGGTAAGCTCCCCCTTTCCTCCAACTATGAGGCACCTCGGCTTGATTAGCTAAGGTAAGCTCCCCCTTTCCTCCAAATGAGGCACCTTGACTTGATTAGCTAAGGTAAGCTCCCCCTTTCCTCCAAACAGCCCCAATGAGCCTTGTTCCTTCTGGATTTGTGTGCGGACTTCCTCCAAGGTAGGTAGCTTCTCAGCTCGTAAGATATGTTTCACCAGATCATTGTAGCTTGAGTTGAGGGTGAGTAACAAGCCAAAGACTTTGTCTTGCTCCCTCCTCTCATTAAGCTCAGCTGGATCGGTTGTACTCGGCCTCAATATCTGTAGTTCAGACCACAAAGCTCTAAACTTTCCGAGATGCTTTGTGAACTCCATGTCTTCTTGAGCTAGGTTGTTGATGGCTCATTTGATCTCAAACACCCGGGGAAGGTTTGAGATGTTTCCGTAGACCTTCAGGAGGGTGTCCCATAGGTCTTTTGCCTTCTCACAGTAATTGTATGCCTCTAAGATCGACGGATCCAGAGAGCTTTGAAGAATGGACATCACCAGGTTGTCTTCCTGGATCCACTTCACTTCAGCACAAACGACAATCTCCTTGTCGCCTTCATGAGTAATGAGCTTAGGAGCCTCACCCTAAAGGATGTGGTTCAACAAACCAATACTCCCCACTGCTGTCT
Organism: Moricandia arvensis; assembly: GCA_905132765.1. Lineage (NCBI taxonomy): Eukaryota > Viridiplantae > Streptophyta > Magnoliopsida > Brassicales > Brassicaceae > Moricandia > Moricandia arvensis. The sequence goes on from CAJHQP010002592.1 coordinate 40,059, forward strand.
TCACCACATGATACCATAGGAGGTAGTTTCCCCCCTTTAGAGTCACTGGAATCACAGTAGTCTTGGTACCTTCCATCTTGAGCTTCACGGATTGAAAAAGGTGTTCTTGTGTGTTCTTCGTTGAGGGACGAAATCAAAACTCAGATTTGAGGTAACCTGGCTCTGATACCATGAAAATTAGACTAGAATCTGAGTGTAAACGAGAATAACAGACTTTAAGAGAGCTTGAGAGAGTTTAGATGAGATTTAGAGTCTAAAGGACTCGACTTTCTTAAGAACCCATTCCTGGGTGTGAAGAACTTAGAAAGGAAGAAGAGATTCAAAAACTTGCTTATTGATTAATGAAGAGGAGTTACAAATATATAGAAAAGGGTTACAACGAATACAGGATAAGGTTTTAACTTAATCGTGTGAAGTCAAGGCTGGAGAGTTTCTCGTTTGAAATCTTGTGGACGAGAGGCTCTACACGCTTGATCCGTTTAGTATCTTGACTAGATTCCTTCCTTTCCAGTTGTTCCAGCCTGTTAAGGCAAGAGCTAACCTTATCCATAAGGTTATCTGATCCTATGCGCGGAGTAGAAAGGTAAATGACCGAGTTAACTTCTCCGGGGGAACTGGTGTCACCTTTGGTTGATCCTTTTCACTTTTGATCGCCCAAGAGTTGTACGGCCTTGTACGGACCAATTGTACGGCCAAATGTACGGTTTTGTACGCACAATTCCTTTTCTTCTCCTCTTGATTTTGTAAGCCTTCTCTAACCTTTGTATCCTCATTCTTTTGTTCAGTTCAACATCAAGGACCCTTGAAATAGTGTCATCACCATCATATCTTCTTGCTGCCATTTCTCCACTTCACTTTCGGCACTTGCAGCTTCACCTTATTGAGTAATGAGTTTAGGAGCCTCACCGGATATGATATGACCCGATAGACCCTTACTTCCCACAACAGTCTTCACTAGGCGAGACCACAACAGATAGTTACTCCCCTTGAGAGTAACTGGAACCTTCATGCTAACACTATCCATATTCGACCAGCTTGACTTCAAAAGCTTGGAGAACGAGTAGATCTAGATCTTAGAACATGAATGAACCCAGAAACAAGAGAAAAGGTTGATTCTTTGAAGATAAGAACGAGAAAGACTCAAACTTTCACAACACACAAGCTTCAAACTTCAGTCTTCTACCCGGATCTTCAAAGAACCACCTTGGATCTTCAAAAAGTTTCAACCTTGATAAACACGAACCCATATTTCAATGAACCTGGCTCTGATACCATGAAATCTTTTGAAATCTTAGAAGAAAATTAACCTGAAAGAGACTAAGAACAGATTTGAGAAGAACAAGAATTGATTTAGACTCAAGGAGAAATGAGATTAAGAGAGACTATGAAGAACATTTTAGAGACTCGAAAGCTAGAGAGAACTGTATATTTTATTCATCCAATCGGGGTTACATTATATAGAGAGAGTTACAAGGGTTTCCATAAAGCAAAGGGAGAAAGGAGTGGTTGAGATCGATAGCAAGGCGCACTTAATTCAAACCGAGGCTTTCTGGCGAAGTAACTGGCATCAGCATCTTTGACAAGATGCTGATCCTTCCAGCCCTTGCCAGACTGTCCACGCGGCTCTCTTCTTACTTTCCAATGGGTGGATAAGGTTACCTCCCAAGTAAAGCAGTCGGGTGACTTTGGTTTTACCCGAATGGTAAAACTTGGTCGAGTGCTTTTGGTCGACCTTGTATGGCCTTCTTGTTGCTTCCTCTTCTTGTTGCTCTTCTTGGTCATGAGAGACTGAACTTTATTGTTGTGGTTCAGAGTGATCCCCCCCCTTCATGATAAAGAGGAGGAGCCTCATCATTTCTATGTTCAGATTCCTCTTGTGATGAACTAGGCTGATCTTGTGTTGGCTCAGTCTCTACACTCCTTGTTGGTATACTGATGCCAATACTTTCCATTACCCTTCTCAAGTTCTCAGATCTATCTGAGGTTGATTGAGATAAGCCTCTTACTTCTTCCCAACTCTTCTCATCATAGTAGCCTTTAGACTCAACCAACCTCACATCTCTAGAGATTAGAACCCTCTTGGTTTATGGAGAATAACACTTGTATCCCTTTTGGTGAGGTGAATAGCCAATCAACATGGCTCTCGTGCTTTTTGGTTCTAACTTGTTCCTTTGCTCTCCTGGAATTAAAACAAAACACAAGCACCCAAATACCCAAAGTTGATCTATAGATGGTCGATTTTGTTTAGTACCTCATATGGCGACTGATCTTGTAGGAATTTGGTGGGAATTTTGTTGATTAAATAGCAGGCTGTCATCACTACATCTCCCCAAAACCTCTTTGGTACATTCATGTGGAACATCATGCTTCTGGCCACTTCCATAAGATGTCTTGTTGAATAAATGGGTTTACTGAATAGAGGAAGACTAAAGGAATGGAGAAGGTTTGGATTTGGGGTGTCCGTACAATGGTCAATACAAGTCCGTACAATGCCGTACAATGGTCGACCCGGATGAAGTTGGTTGAAAGTTACCCGAGGTAAATGTAACTCGATCAGAAGTTAAATTTACCATTTACCACCCCGACTCAAGCTTGGTTCACGGATAAGGAAGAGCTTTTTACAAGCTGGCTCATGTGGCTAAGAAAGGAAGAGCATCTGGTCAAGATGCCTTTGGCATCTCACGTGTAAAGCTTCTTGGCCAAGTATTCGAATTAGGCGCCTAAACCAGCCTTGAGTTCACATGCTCAGTCTACTGAAAGACTGAGTAGAATCTGAGTATAAACGGATATAAGAGTGTTTACGAGAGACTAGAAGAGATTTGGAGACTAAAAGGTTAAGACTTTACTAAGAAATCATTTCGAGATGAAGAACATGAAGAACACCTAGAGAGAATAAGAGTAACTCGAAATACTTGCTTGATTAATGAATGAGAGGGATTACAAAATATATAGAGAATGTAAGGTTTCAACATGAGCATGTGAAGTTAAGGTCTTCGGCGCGCCTGGTTTGCAATACATGGACCAGAAGGCTCACACGCTTGATGCCAATGGAATCTTGACCAGATGCTCTTGGCCAGCCTGTCTACGTGCGGAGTAAACCTTATCCATAAGGTTCAGTGCATGTGGACACACGGAAGGAAGAAGAGAGGAAGCGTATCTGCGCATGGTAACTTTCTTTGGTTTACCCGGAATGACTGTGGTTGACCCAAAGTAACTTTGGTCGACATATAGGTTGTACGGACACCTTGTACGGCCTAACTGTACGACCTTGTACGGAACTGTACGAACACCCCCAAACTTCTTCCTCTCCATTTCATAAGTCTTCTCTAGCCTTCTCCCTAGAACATAATCCCATCTCTTATTCAGTTCAACACTCCCCCTCAAGCTTGACCATGTGGAACAAGTCAAGCTTGGGATGCCATGAGATCTACCTCATTAAAAACCTTGCCAAAGAAAATATCCTTAGGGATAAAACCTTAGCAAGGAAAAGAGTAAAGACCTCATGTCGAGGGGATTAGTTGTGCCTGGTAAGATCAAAGAGTCCCAACCTGTGATGGATGGACTCAAGTGTCTTTTGCCTCGGATCTTTGGTGAAAACATCAGCCAACTGGTCTTCACTCCGAGTGTAACAAGGTAAGATCACCCCTTGAACTATCATCTGTCTCACCTTGTGACAATCAACTTCTATATGCTTGGTTCTCTCATGGAACACCGATTTTGAGGCAATGTGGATTACTGCTTGGTTATCACAATGCATGGTCATTGTCGTGGACTGATCAATCTCCAAGTGCTTCAGTATCCCCTTGATCCAAACTAACTCATTATTCAGCTTCAACATGGCTCTATACTCAACTTCAGCACTCGAGCATGAAACCACTTTCTGCTTCTTACTCTTCCAAGTGACCAAGTTCCCACCAATGAATGTGCAATATCCTGTTGTAGACTACCCATCTGCTCGATCTCCTGCCCAATCCGCATCACAGTATCTAACCACCTCAGTGCTCCGGTTGCATCCCATCCACACTCCTTGATCAGGTGAGCCGTTCAGGTACATCAGAATCCGGTTAACCATATTCCAATGGTGCTCCTTTGGCCCTTGCATATGTTGACTCACTTGGTTCACAACAAAGCATATATCAGGCCATGTAATGGTCAAGTAAATCAACTTACCCACAAGCTCTCTGTAAAGCTTGGCATCTTCAAATGGTTGGCTGTCCTCAATCTCCCCCTCACGTGGAACCTTGTACCCATCTTCTAAGGGTGTCTTCACACTCTTTCCTCCAAGCCTACCTGCATCTTTCAAAAGATCAAATGTATATTTTCTTTGAGAAAGGAACAAACCTTCCTTGGATCTACATATCTCAATCCCAAGGAAGTATTCATTTCTCCCAAGTCTTTGATCTCAAAAACTGACTTTTGAAAGTATTTCATTGATTGAATACCAACCTTGTCACTTCCTGTAATGATGATATCATCAATATACACAAGAAGGACTACAATACCTGATGGAGTGGTCAAGGTGAAGAGGGTGTGGTCGAGTTCAGACTTTTTGAAGCCTTTCCCATTGAGAGTAGTGCTCAGCTTGGTGTACCAGGCTCTAGGAGACTGCTTCAGTCCATATATAGCCTTCTTCAGTCTCAAAACGTTTCCATCCTTAACCAAATGCTCAAGACCAGGAGGTGAAAGCATATACACTTCATCTTCAAGTTCTCCTTGGAGGAAGCCATTCTTCACATCCATTTGCCAAAAACCCCATTCCAAGTTCTCTGCAAGGGAGAGAACTATCCGGATAGTATGAAGCTTGGCGACTGGAGAAACGGTGTCAATGTAGTTCTCTCCATATGCTTGAGTGAAACCCCTTGCCACTAGTCTAGTTTTCTTCCTATCAATCTTCCCATTTGCAAGATACTTGATAGTGAAATTCTATCTGCTGGTCACAGCCTTCTTTCCTTTTGGAAGTTTGCTCTCATACCAAGTATCATTCTTGATCATTGCCTCTGCTTCAGCTCCAACTGATTCCTTCCATTCTTTGTTTTGCATGGCTTCTTTATAGGATCTTGGTAACTTGCTCTCATCCAAGCTGATAATAATGGCACTATGCTCTTTCGGGTAATGAGTAAGTGTGCAAACAGCTTGACCAGGATGCGCAACTGCTTGTGCATTGTAGTATACCCGGTTGTTAATCCAGTTGGATGGAGGGTTCCTCACCCTTGTACTCCTTCTCAAAGGTTGAGCTTCTTCCGGTTGAGTCTCCTCGGCCTTTTCTTCTTCCTGGTTCCCATTTCCAACTTCTTCATCATCTTGATCCACACCTTGATCATGTGTAGAACCTGATTCTTCATCATGATGCCCCTACATATCAGGTTCATTTCCCCCCCCCCTCATGGTCGAGGTGGGTTCCTGACCATTATCATTGGCAGTGGGAAGACCTCCTTGTTGTTTTCGTCCCCCACTCCTCGGATCCTGGGATAAGTTAATCCCAAGACTTTCCAATATTATCCTTAGGTTTGCTGCTTTATCAGAAGCCAAATCTTTAAGATCTCCTTGGTTCCTCTCCTCATAGAACCCACTTTCCTCTACAAAATTTACATCCCTTGACACTAACACTCTCCTCGTTGTCGGATCATAACACTTGTATCCCTTCTGAGTTGGTGAGTACCCAATAAACATCCCTTTTGTGCTCTTGGCTTCCAACTTGTTCCTTAGATCACCCGGTTTGTGAACAAGTAAGGGCAACCAAATACCCTGAGATGATCTAAGGCTGGCCTATGTTTTTTCAGAACCTCAAAGGGTGATTGATCTTCAAGGACCTTGGTAGGGGTTCGGTTGATCAGGTAACAAGCAGTGGCCACAACATCACTCCAAAACCTCTTTGGCACGTTAGCTTGGAACATCATGGACCAAGCAACTTCCATAAGGTGTCGGTTCTTCGTTTCAGAAACTCCATTCTGTTGTGGAGTGTAAGGGCAGCTTGTTTGGTGAAGGATACCATGCTGGGATAGGTGTTGCTTGAAGGATTGACTCGTGTAATCCCCACCATTATCTGATCTAAAAAATTTCAGCTTTGCATTGAAATGGTTAGTCACATATGTTTGAAAATTTCTAAGTGCATCAAGCACCCTATCCTTAAATGGAATCAAGGTTATCCAGGTGTATTTAGACTTCTCATCTATGAATGTGACAAAATACTTATGGTTCTCCCTAGACAAGCAAGGTGCAGTCCAAACATCTGAGTGTATTAAACCAAAGCAGTCATCATAGATAGTAGAAGACTTTTTAAACACAGTTTTACAATGCTTGCCTAAGATACAAACTTCACAATCATTATTCTCAAATACAACACCTGGAACCATTAACCTTAAAGCTTTAACATGAGGATGTCCTAGTCTACCATGCCACAAAGCATTCTTATTCAAACTAGAAACAGAAACAGAAGTTAAAGAACAACTATGATCAGGTAAAGAAGTAAGCTCCTCAAGCATGTAAAAGTCTCCTTTTCTGACTTCTTTCCCAATCAAATGACTGCTCTCAATATCCTGAAACTTCACATCATTAGGGCTAAAAATCACATTGCATTGCAAGTCATTAGTACATTTCTTCATGGATGACAAATTTGACGTAAACTCAGGCATATAGAAGCATCTAGATTCCTTATCAAACAGTTTTAACTTGCCTAGACCTCTTATTGGAATCCTATCACCATTAGCAATCATAACATGTCCATGCGCATGTTATATATCTCTAATCAGACTAGTGTCACTAATCATATGATGAGATGTACCTGAATGAACTTTCAAAGGTTTAGACATGCTACAAGCACAATGGGATAAACCAGCAATCCTAGAGTCGGTATAAGCATCAGATTGATCATGAGAACTAGCAATCATAGATGCACCAAAAGAATACCCCCTGAGGTTACCAAGAGTGTTACCAGTTTCTTTGAACATCTTTATGAAGGAATCCATTTCTGACCGGCAGATGAACTCATGCTCATTTGGACGGGTGGTTTAGGATGTGTAGGTCACCCGGGCTTTGTTCTCACCATCTTCAGCCTCATGTGCTCGGTTGGATGGCCCGGCTCCTCATACTCCATGCTGATCACCCCCTCCATAGCTCACATTCACCCTTGCATCCCTGTCCTTCATGAACTTGGTTGGCTTCAGGTGAGGTTGAAGGATCCAGCATTGGTGCTTCTTATGGCCTTGTCTCTTGCAATGGTCACAGTTGCCGTTGAACCTCCTTTCTTCAAACCGGTTTAACTTGTTGGCTTGAGAAACCTCAACTTGGTTAGCTAAGGTAAGCTCCCCCTTTCCTCCAAACAGCCCCAACGATCCTTGCTCCTTCTGGATTTGTGTGTAGACTTCCTCCAAGGTAGGTAGCTTCTCAGCTCGCAAGATGTGTTTCACCAGATCATTGTAGCTAGAGTTGAGAGTGAGAAGCAAGCCGAAGACTTTATCTTGCTCCCTCCTCTCATTAAGTTCAACTGGATCTGTTGTACTCAGCCTTAACATCCCTAGCTCAGACCACAAAGCTCTAAACTTTCAAAGATGCTTTGTGAACTCCATGGCTTCTTGAGCTAGGCTGTTGATGGCTCGTTTGATCTCAAAAACTCAAGTGAGGTTTGAGATGTTCCCATACACCTTCTGAAGGGTGTCCCACAGTTCCTTTGCCTTCTCACAGTACCTATACGCCTCTAAGATAGACGGATATAGAGAGCCTTGAAGGATGGACATCACCAGGTTATCTTCCTGGATCCGCTTCAGTTCATGACACATAACAACCTCCTTGTCGCCGTCATGAGTAATGAGTTTGGGAGCCTCACCCTCGAGGATATGGTTCCACAAACCCGTACTCCCCACTGCTTTGTTCACCACACGAGACCATAGGAGATAGTTTCCCCTCTTTAGTATCACCGGCATCACTGTTGTTTTGGTACCCTCCATCTTGAATCTTCACGGAAAGGAAAAAGGTGTTCTTGAGTGTTCTTCGTGAGAGATGAAATGAAAACCCAGATTCAAGGGAACCTGGCTCAGATACCATGAAAGACTGAGTAGAATCTGAGTATAAACGGATAGAAGAGTGTTTACGAGAGACTAGAAGAGATTTAGAGACTAAAATGTTAATACTTTACTAAGAAATCATTTCGAGATGAAGAACATGAAGAACACCTAGAGAGAATAAGAGAAACGCGAAATACTTGCTTGATTAATGAATGAGAGGGATTACAAAATATACAGAGAAGGTAAAATAAGATTAACGGATACAAGAGGATAAGGTTTCAACATGAGCATGTGAAGTCAAGGTCTTGGCCGCGCCTGGTTTGAAATACATGGACCAGAAGGCTTACACGCTCAATGCCAATGGCATCTTGACCAGATGCTCTTGGACAGCCTATTGAAAAAGGAAATAAATAGATAAGGATAAGAGAGGATCCGTAATCACTTGAAGAAGAAACAACAATTCTGAGTAGAATTGGAATGTAAGTATGTCCGTACAACACTTGCCTCCCAAGTCACCCAAGCTTAACCTAACGTGTCTTCAGAGTCAAAATAAGTTTAAACTTACCTTGGTCGACACCAGAAAGAGGAGAAGACCGTTGGAGATATTATGGAGCACGAGGAATTAATAAAATAAGGAGAAGTCACATGTTCCACTTCTGCTCTCTACTCCAGTTGTGAGGACAAGTCACTTTCAGTGCCTTGAGCAGAACACAACAAAACATTTGTTTTTTATTTCTCTTGTTTCTGTCTTAGGAATCTTGCCTTTATATATTTGTATCCTCACACTTCTTCTAATCAAGGAAAAGAGTTCCTTCTCTCTCTTTCTCTCTTGCATACGTAATTCTCTCTCTCTCTCCCACTCTTGGATTCAAACTCATCCTTCTCTGTTCTTGAGCTTGTTCTTCACTTTTCTTCATTTATTTTCATGGTATCAGAGCATTACGCTCCTAAACCTTTCACTTTCTTCCGCAAACACACTCTAGTTACTTCACTCTACCTTTCTATCCGAATAGTTTCTGGTTTTCTTGAAGAACATCCTTTTATCCAGTGGATATTAGTCTTGTTCTTGCAAGTTTCTGGGCTGTTCTTCACCATTTCTCTTTATTTCTGTTCATTTCTCTTCATATCTTCACCATATAAAGAGATAGTAGCTTGTTTCTGCTTGCTTTCTAGCTTGTCTATTGTTCAAATTTCAAATTTCTACCCAACACACTCTATTACCCACTGGACAATAATAAGTCAAAATGGAGCAACACAAACAAATAGTCTTTCCAGTCACTCTAAAAGGTTTAAACTACCTGCTATGGTCGAGATTGACCAAGACAGCCCTTGGTGGTAGAGGTCTATGGAAGAACATCACTTCAGGAGAAGCCCCAAGACAAATCACATAAGGAGAAGATGGCAGAGAAGTTGTAGTGACAGATGAAGGCAAATGGGTTCAAGAAGATCTCATGGTGCTCTCTGCCTTGCAAGGTTCTCTGGATGGTCCCATAATGGAAGATTACTCTTACTGTGAGACAGCAAATGAGTTGTGGGACACCTTACAAAAAGTCTATGGAAACACCTCTAACCTCAGAAGAGTCTTTGAAGTGAAGAGGGCAATCAACAACTTGCATCAGGAGGATATAGACTTTAGCAAACACTTTGGAAAGTTCAGAGCATTGTGGGCTGAAATTGAGATGCTAAGACCAAGCACCACTGATCCAACCATCCAGAATACAAGGCGTGAGGAGGACAAAGTATTTGGGTTATTCCTCACTCTTAGTCATACTTTCAATGATGTTATCAAACACATTTTAAGATCTACATAGCTGCCCAATATGGATGATTTGTGTGCTCAACTACAGAAAGAACAAGGTTATGATGGGCTATTTGGTGGTAAAGTAGAGCTATCCATGGTTAATAAGGCCGAGAAGATGGAGACTGCTTAAGCAAACAAAGCTTACTATAAGCCAGGAGGGGATAAGCGTATGAATTGTGAGCATTGTAAGTAGCAAGGACGCTCCAAGAACAACTGCTGGATTCTCCACCCCCACCTCAGGCCACCTAAGTTAAATAAGACCAGACCTCATGAAGCAAGAGCTCAAGACACATAACCAGCCAATGTCTCTATACGCATGGGAGAGGATGGAAGAGCCATGATCTCAACAACACATGCGGTTGGGTCTACCTCTCAGGGCATACCTCAACCTCCTAATGATGATGCCTTCATCCGGAAGTCAGACACTGAAACCCTCATAAAGGCTCTCAATGCAATCTCTGGTAACACTAGTATTAATGCTTTAAATTCTATTCACACTGCATCACAAAGAGTCTCAAGCCTTTTAATGCCTACTTTCACATCTAATTTTTTATCTGTTAAAAGAGCCACTAATGATCTGGATTGCAAGTTTATTTTCAGTCCTAATGATGTGTGATTTCAGGATATTAAGACCAGTAAGATGCTGGGAAAAAGGTGTGAGCAAGGGAGAGCTGTATTTCCTTGAAGACACTAAGCTTAGCTCAGATTCTACTTGTGCTTTTAATTCTGCTTCTGTTTTAGTTAGTGATGTGTTATGGCATGCTAGATTAGGTCACCCTCATTCTCGAGCCTTAGGATTGATGTTACTTAATCTATCTTTTAAAAATGAAACTTGTGAGGCATGTATCCTTGGTAAACATTGCCAATCTGTTTTTCCTAAGTCATTGACCATCTATGAGAATTGCATTGATTTAGTACACTCTGATGTGTGGACAGCACCCTGTGCATCTAGAGAAAATCATAAGTACTTTGTTACTTTCATAGATGAAAAATCTAAGTATACTTGGCTCACACTGATTCAAAGCAAAGATAGAGTTTTAGAAGCATTTATCAACTTGCAAAACTATGTAACTAACCATTTCAATTCCAAGATAAAAAAATTTAGGTCTGATAATGGTGGAGAGTATACAAGCCATGCCTTCAAACACCACTTAGCAAAACATGGGATTACTCATCAAACAAGCTGCCCATATGCACCACAACAAAATGGAGTGGCTGATAGGAAGAATCGCCACCTTATGGAGGTTGCAAGGAGCATGATGTTTCACACCAATGTTCCTAAGAGATTTTGGGGAGATGCTGTAGTGGCAGCATGCTATCTAATCAATAGGATCCCAACCAAAATCCTCCAAGACACTTCCCCATTTCAGGTACTGAATAAAGTAAAACCTCCCATTGATCATTTGCGTGTGTTTGGGTGTGTGTGCTATGTCTTGACACCAGGTGAACAGAGAAACAAGCTAGACCCCAAGAGTGTTAAGGCCATGTTTCTTGGATATTCTCATACACAAAAAGGGTACAAGTGCTACTCACCAGAATCAAGAAGAGTAATAGTATCAAGGGATGTCAAGTTTGTGGAATCAAAGGGATATTATGATGAGAGGAGTTGGGAAAACCTTAAGGACCTCTCACATGGATCCTCTGATAGGGCAAGCTACCTGAGAACCATTCTGGAAAGTTTAGGCATCAGTCAGTCCTCAAACAATGAGGAACCAAGGAGACACTCCCCTACTCCAGTGGCTGAGGGAACTAGAACAGCTGGACCAAGTGTTGAGCCAGTCCATCCTGATCCTGAGGGGGGCAGTGAATCTGAATCACAACAACAAAGACAAGAGGATGATTCAGAGACAGCACATGATCAAGATGGACTACATGAAGTTGATCAGTCCGGTGTGAATCAAGATCAGGAAGAACATGTAGAGACAGTGCTAGAAGAGCAACATATTCAACCATTGAGGATGTTAAGAATGCCTTTCTTCAAGGGGAATTAGAAGATGAAGTATATATGCGTCCTCCTCCTGGTTTAGAGAGCATGGTAAAACCAGGAAATGTATTAAGGCTAAAGAAGGCTACCTATGGATTAAAACAATCTCCTAGAGCATGGTATCACAAATTGAGCACAACCTTGAATGGAAGAGGGTTTAGGAAGTCAGAGGCAGACCATACTCTGTTCACACTCTCAGGACAGCAAGGGATTGTGGTTATCTTGGTCTATGTTGATGATATAATCATCATAGGAAATGACAAATAAGGTATCACCTCAACTAAGGTTTTTCTTCAATCTGCATTTGATATCAAAGATTTGGGTGAGCTAAAGTACTTCCTAGGGATTGAAATATGTCGCTCTAAAGAGGGGCTTTTCTTGTCTCAAAGGAAGTACACACTTGATCTTTTGAATGAGGCAGGAAAGCTTGGAGGCAGGGTAGCCAAAACTCCTCTTGAAGAAGGATACAAAGTACTGCGTGAGGGGGAGATGGAAGATGGATTGTTTGAAGATGTGAAGCTCTATAGGATAATGGTTGGAAAACTAATCTACTTAACCATTACAAGACCAGATGTCTGCTTTACTGTGAATCAAGTCAGCGAGCATATGCAAGACCCTAAAGTTCATCTCTGGAATATGGTGGAAAGGATCTTGAGGTATCTAAGGGAATCTCCAGGCCAGGGTGTATGGATGGGATGCAACAAGAGAACATAAATTGTGGGATATTGTGATGCAGATTGGGCTGGTGATAGAGTAGACAGGAGGTCTACGACAGGCTATTGTACTTTCATTGGAGGCAACCTAGTCACTTGGAAGAGCACGAAGCAAAAGGTTGTATCATGTTCAAGTGTTGAGGCAGAGTATATAGCAATGAGGAAGCTTACAAGTGAGCTCATCTGGATCAGGAACCTGCTTAGAGACTTGGGGATAGAGACAACATCACCAATCACAATGCATTGTGATAATCAGGCAGCTATCCATATAGCCTCAAACTTTGTGTTTCATGAGAGGACAAAGCACATTGAGGTGGATTGTCACAAAGTGAGACAAGCTGTGGAGAACCATATCATATTACCTTGCTACACAAGGAGTGAAGATCAGTTAGCAGATATATTCACAAAGGGAGCAAGCACCAAAGTTCTGGAGTCCATCCATCCAAGGTTGGGACTCATAGACTTGTCCAGATCATGATCCTCTTAGCCATGAAGCATCTACTCTTTTTTCTTTGTGTGTTTTTATCCCATTGGGGTTTGCACACAAAGGTTTTAATGAGGGATGTCTTCATAGAATCCAAGCTTAACCATGTTGTATGGCTAAGCTTGAGGGGGAGTATTGACAAAGGAAATAAATAGATAAGGATAAGAGAGGATCTGGAATCACTTGAAGAAGAAGCAACAAATCCGAGCAGATTTGGAAAGCAAGTATGTCCGTACAACACTTGCCTCCCAAGTCACCAAATCTTAACCTAACGTGTCTTAAGAGTCAGGGCAAGTTTAAACTTACCTTGGACGACATCAGAAAGAGGAGAAGACCGTTGGAGATATTATGGGAGCAAGAGGAATAAATAAAATAAGGAGAAGTCACATGTTCCACTTCTGCTCTCTGCTCCAACTGTGAGGACAAGTCACTTTCAGTGCCTTGAGCAGAACACAGCAGAACATTTGTTTATTATTTCTATTGTTTCTATATTAGGCATCTTGCCTTTATATATTTGTATCCTCACACTTAATCTAATCAAGGAAAAGTGTTCCTTCTCTCTCTTTCTCTCTTGCTTACGAAATTCACTCTCTCTCTCTCTCTTGTATTCAAACTCATCCTTCTCTCTATTCTTAGCTTGTTCTTCATTGTTCTTCATTTATTTTCACAGCCTGTCTTCACGCGGAGTAAACCTTATCCATAAGGTTCAGTGCATGTGGACACACGGAAGGAAGAAGAGAGGAAGCGTATCTGCGCATGGTAACTTTCTTTGGTTTACCCGGAATGACTGTGGTTGACCCAAAGTAACTTTGGTCGACATATAGGTTGTACGGACACCTTGTACGGCCTAACTGTACGACCTTGTACGGAACTGTACGAACACCCCCAAACTTCTTCCTCTCCATTTCATAAGTCTTCTCTAGCCTTCTCCATAGAACATAATCCCATCTATTATTCAGTTCAACATCTACTTACCGTTGAAACCTTATCCCCTTGTTGCCCTAAACTTTCCTCTATATATTGTAACCCATTGTCGAGTATTAATCAATCAAGCAACTCATTTATTTTTCTCTTAGTCTCTCCAGTCTCTCGGTTTATTCGAAATGGGTTCTTAGATTCAAATCTCTCAAAGTCTCTTCCTTTAGTCTCAAATCTTCTCGATCTCTTCTTTCTTTATTCTTTTAATCAGATTCTTCTCAAGATTTCATGGTATCAGAGCCATGTTCACTTGAATCTGGGTTCGTTTAAGTTCACTCACATAAAGTTTGTTCCTTTTGTTCTCTAAAGTTCAATTCTCAACCTTTTTGATCCGGGAATGGAGAATACAAAGACTACAGTCATTCTGGTTACCTTCAAGGGAGGAAACTACCTACTTTGGTCTCGTGTGGTGAAGACAGCCGTGGGAAGTAAGGGTCTTTGGAGTCACATCCTCGAGAGTGAAGCTCCAAAACTCATTACTCAGGAAGGAGACAAAGAGGTGGTGGTTTGTGATGAAGTGAAGTGGATCCAAGAGGACAACCTGGTGATGTCTATCCTCTAGAGCTCACTGGATCTGTCTATCTTGGAGGCCTATAGCTATTGTGAGAAGGCCAAGGATCTATGGGATACACTCCAAAAGGTGTATGGAAACATCTCAAACCTCACCCGGGAGTTTGAGAACAAGAGAGCTATCAACAACTTAGCTAAAGAAGACATGGAGTTTACCAAACACTTGGGAAAGTTTAGAGGTTTATGGTCAGAGCTTGAGATGTTGAGGCCTAGTACTACTGATCCGGATGAGCTTAATGAGAGATGTTAACAAGACAATGTCTTTGGCCTCTTGCTCACTCTCAATGCAACCTACAAAGATCTCATTAAGCACATCCTTAGATCCGAGAAGCTTCCAACACTTGAAGATGTTTGTGTTCAGATCCAGAAGGAACAAGGGTCCTTGGGACTCTTTGGAGGAAAGGGGGAGCTCACTCTTGCCAATCAAGCCGAGGTGCCTCAAGCCAAAAAAGCTCACAAGTATGAAGTTGAGACTGATAGTGCCTACACCCACTCTAGGATGCTTGGTCAATCTCATACTGCTCATAACATGTCTAAACCTTTGATAGTTGATTCAGGTGCATCTCATCATATGATTAGTGATACTAGCCTTATTGGAGACATTGAACCTGTGCATGTACATGTAATGATTGCTAATGGATATATGATACCAATAAGAGGTGCAGGCAAGTTGAAATTGTTTAACAAGGATTCTAAAGCTTTCTATATGCCTGAGTTTACTTCAAACTTACTTTCAGTCAAGAAGTGTGCCACTGATATTCATTTCAATGTTATCTTTAGCCCTAACGATGTGAAATTTCAGGATATTGATAGCAAATGGTTGATTTGGCAAGGAGTAACCAAAGGAGACCTTTATATGCTTTAAGAGCTTAGTTCTGTGCCTGATCATAATTGCTCGTTTACCTCTGTTCTTGCTTCTGTTTTAAATAAGAGTGCTTTGTGGCATGCTAGACTAGGACACCCTCATGTTAAAGCTTTAAACTTAGTGGTTCCAGGTGATGTGTTTGAAAATAATGATTGTGAAGCTTGTATTTTAGGCAAACATTGTAAGAATGTGTTTCATAAATCCACTACCATCTATGAACATTGCTTTGATTTGATTCACTATGATGTTTGGACTGCACCTTGTTTGTCTAGGGAGAATCACAAGTATTTTGTAACATTCATAGATGAGAAGTCTAAGTACACATGGATAACCTTGATCCCATCTAAAGATAGGGTGCTTGATGCATTTAGAAATTTTCAAAACTATGTGACTAACCAGTTTAATGCCAAGTTAAAAAAATTTAGATCAAATAATGGAGGGAAGTATCCTAGCCAAGCCTCCAAGCATCATCTATCTCAATATCGCATACTTCACCAGACGACTTGCCCTAATACCCCTCAACATAATGAAGTGGCCGAGAGGAAGAATATGCATCTTATGGAGGTTGCTAGGTCCATGATGTTTCAGGCGAATGTCCCAAAGAAGTTTTGGAGTGATGCAGTGTCTACATCTTGTTATCTCATCAACGGGAACACCAACGAGGATCCTGGAAAACCATTCTCCATTTGAGGTCTTAAACAAGAATAGACCAACCCTGGATCATCTTCGGGTCTTTGGTTGCCTATGTCTTGTTCTTAGACTAGGAGAGTGGAGAAACAAACTGGAGGCAAAAAGCACTAAAGGGATGTTCATAGGGTACTCGCCAACTCAGAAAGGGTATAAATGTTATGATCCTATAGCCAGAAGAGTGTTGGTATCAAGGGAGGTGAAGTTCATTGAGGAAAGAGGGTATTACAAAGAAAAGAACCAGGCAGAGTTAAAGGATCTTGCATCTGATAAGGCGGCTAACTTGAGGATAATACTAGAGAGTCTTGGGATTAATCTTTCCCAAGATCCTAAGGCTCGAGGAGGATAACCACAAGGTCCCCCCACCAATGAAGGAGAACAAGCTCCCCACTTCGACCATGAGGGGGGAAATGAACCAGAAGACCAAGGGGAAGTTGGAGAAGACTCTCGTTCCCTTGATCAAAGTGTGGAACAAGAGGAAGATATGGTGAATGAAGAGGACGAAGGATCAGTGCAAAATTAAGATGGAAATGGTCAGAACCAAAATCAACCGGCTGTTGAAAACAACTAAGTTAAAGCACTAGGATCCGGAACCCACCATCCAACTGGGTAAACACAAGAGTATACTATAATGCTCAAGCAGTAGAGCACCCAGCTCAAGTTTCCTGCTCTCTCGCCCAATACCCTGAAGAGCATTGTGTCTTCATGGTAAATCTGGATGATAACTATATCCCTCAGTCATATGAGGAAGCAATGAAGGACAAAGAATGGAGAGATTCAATAGGAGCTAAAGCAACTGCAATGATCAAGGATGATACTTGGTATGAGAGTGAACCACCAAGAGGAAAGAAGGCAGTGTCTAGTAGATGGATCTTCACAATCAAGTATCGTGCAAATGGGAAGATAGATAGAAGAAAGACTCGTCTGGTTGCAAGAGGGTTTACCCAAACATATGGTGAAGACTATCTTGATACTTTTGACCCGGTAGCAAAACTTCACACCATCAGGATAGTTCTTTCAGTAGCTGTCAACCTTAAGTGGGGTCTTTGGCAGAGGGATGTGAAGAATGCATTTCTTAAAGGGGAACTTGAAAACGGGGTCTACATGTATGCTCCACCTGGGCTAGAGCAGTTGGTCAAGGAAGGAAATGTTCTAAGGCTGAAGAAAGCTATCTATGGCCTCAAACAGTCTCTGAGAGCTTGGTACAACAAGTTGAGCACAACCTTGAATGGGAGAGGCTTCAAGAAACCCAAACTAGACCACACTCTCTTCACCCTCACCACTTCTTCAGGTATTATTGTTCTTCTAGTGTATGTTGATGATATCATCGTTACTGGAAGTGACAAAGAAGGTATCCAAACCACCAAAGATTATTTGAAATCTGTGTTTGAAATCAAAGACTTAGGAGAGATGAAATATTTTCTTTGAATAGAGATATGTAGGTCCAAGGAAGGTTTATTCTTGTCTCAAAGGAAATATACACTTGATCTTTTGAAAGATGCAGGTATACAAGGAGGGAAGACATTCATAACACCTTTGGAAGATGGATACAAAGTTCCTCGTGAGGGGGAGATAAAATACAGTCCACCATTCCAAGATGCCAAGCTTTATAGAAAGCTTGTTGGTAAGTTGATCTACCTAACCATCACACAACCTGATATATGTTTTGCTGTTTACCAGGTAAGTCAACATATGCAAGGACCAAGGGAACATCACTGGAACATGGTGAACCGTCTACTCATGTACCTGAATGGATCACCGGATCAAGGAGTCTGGATGGGATGCAATGAGAGCACTTAGATGGTTGGGTACTGTGATGTGGATTGGGCTGGATACATGATGGATAGGAAGTCGACAACTGGATATTGCACCTTCATTGGTTAGAATCTGGTTACTTGGAAGAGCAAGAAGCAGAAGGTGGTCTCTTGCTCGAGTGCTTAAGCTGAGTATAGAGCAATGTTGAAGCTCACAAACGAGCTGGTTTGGATCAAAGGCATTCTGAAGCACTTGGGCATTGAGCAGGCCTGATGCGGTCATCAAACCAAACACCTTTCAAAATGGTGCATCCAAGGTCAATGAACCCACACTGAGAAGTTCAAAGGCTATGAGACCAGCAAAAGGAGTATTTAAGTCAGAAAAGGTCTTTAAAGATACGATGGATCCAAGAGATATACTAGGACTTCCACCAGAAGTGGCATTCAGTCAACAATGTTCCAATACACACGATTATGACTTCATAGAAGATTTCACATCTTTGACCATAAGGAAATCTTTTCCTAGAAACAACAAAGCCATGAAGAAGTACATGGAAGAGAATGGAGTTCATGACATCAAGAATCTCAGTAAGACTACTCCCGAGCTGAGAGATATCATCAAAAGAGTATGTTTAGCCGATAAAGGGAAACTAGAGCATGAAGAGAGATTTGAAAAAGAGAATATGAAGCCACTTAAAGATCTCAACCGTTTCAGCTTTAAGAGATTTAAAGAGGAAGATTTCATCAAAGAATCCCAGCTGAACGGACCAGAAGAAGCCTTGAACACTCCAACTTCAAAACCAGCCACTACATGGGCAAACCGGGTAAGTTCTATTTTTTATGAGTTTGTGCAGGTAATCCAAAGTATCCCAGTGGTTTCTAGAGATGAAAGAAACCAGTGTTCAAACTTTCCTTTTCTTGTATTTTAGATTATTTGTAGTTTTGTTTTAAAATTCCTGTTGTTTTTGAGTCTCAATGTTGTTTTAGTGTCGACCTAATTAGGTCTCAGCTGATGAAGCAGTTTATAAGGTTCCTTTGCAGCTTTGTAAACATTCAACCTTTTTGCCATTATCAATATATGAGTCAGTTTGCCCCCTAAATCAAATTGTAGTTGATTTCTTCTCTTGGTGTGGATTCAGTTGGAGTTGAGTCTTGTGCAGTATCGGAGACCCTCCCATCTTCTCTATGGTGCCATTCAATCCATCTCGGTCCAGAAATATTGTGGAATCAAGTTCTCTTGATCGTTTGCTTGTTTGTGGAATCAGACAGAAGCTTTTCATCATCATCTCTACCTTCATTCACCATCCATTCAAGCCTAAGGTTTTGAATCAGTGTGTCATAAGATCAGGTGGATTCTGATCTTATATCATCTGGTATCGTAGCCAAAGGTTCCTACCTTTGGTTTTCCTATCCCTTCTCTTAACTTTTATTTTGTTTGTTATTTCTGTTTGCATGAAATCGAAAATCCTATAATAAAAACAGTTGCTACTATTAGTTTCTGGTTGCATCATTCCTATTGTCTGCTGCATATCGTTGATAAAGAAAATCCATAAAAAGTCGATTGGTAGTGTTAGTTTTACTTGGTTCGTTCTGATTCTGTTTGCATCTTTCATTTAAAGTAAAAATCAAAATAATTATTTCTGTCTTGTTTGAATTCTGTTTAAGTTCTTTTTGCTTTGTTCTTCATATAAATCCTAAAACCCAAGAAAAAGAAAGGTTAAAATCGTTTTTGATCTTTTAAATATTGACAACCAGAAATCATTCTTGTTTGCATTAAGTTCCAGCATCAGATTCCTTTTTGAGTTTATTTGCATATCATTTTAAAACAAAATAAAAAATTTCCATTTATTTCTGCCTTGCCTTTCCCTTCTTGTTTCCATTCAAAAATTTCCAAAAAAAAAGAAAAAAGAAAAGGAGGTTGTAGGAATATTGCATTGGCCAGACTTCCCATTTTTGCATTATTTTCAAAAGTTTTCCATTTTCTTTGGTAAACCCATTAACTATTTCCCAAAATATTTACTTGCATCTTTTCCTTTCCTTTCTCTTGTTTCCATTCGAAATTTTAAAAAAAAATTATAAGCTTGTTCTTGTATTCTTTTACGTTTGTTTCCTTCACATTTCTGTGGTATCTTTGATCTACTTGTTATTGTTGTTGAGCGCAAGGAATTACAAAAAATCATAACACAGAATGGCTGAGGAAGATACTTGGGATCGAGATACTGATTCTGAGCAGAGCCTGATTGATGATGCCAGTACCTACACGGATGGGTCAATGTCTGAGGATGTAGAATACTATGATCATGAACCAGGAATAGAAGAACCTGATCCTAACCACCAGACATTCTCCTAGACAACACAAGCCATAAGAAGTGGTATGAAGAGGAGATGAATGGGATGAACCAGACTCTGAAGAAAACGACCTAACAGAATAACCATGGGCTGGATATGACAACCTACCAGGAGATTATGAAGCATTCACTGGTCGTGGATGGCTGGAGCTAAAGCCATCAGGAAGTAAACAGAGCTACACTTATCCCACTTCACCTAAGCATGAGCATGAGGTAAAATATATTTTCTCTAGTCAGTCAGCTGATGAGATTTGTGTATATGAGTTTTCAGGAAAAGAAAGAGACTACCTCCAGTGGGAAAACAACATGGATAAGTACTTTAGGTACTACTCTGTCCCAAAAGAATAGAGGCTTGCCTACTGTTTAGACCAACTAAAAGGAGATGCTAAAACATGGTGGTACCAAGAGGAGGATTATAGATGGTACTACAAGGAGCCAACCATCAGAACGTAGGGGCAAGTGCAGTGGCTCATGAGGAAGAGATACACATCCCACAGTCTTCCAAAACAGAGTAAAAACACTTACCTTCCAATGGAAGCAAACCGAAGAGATGCAATCCGTAATCTGGTGCACAACAATAATCCCAAACTAGGCCAGAACCAAGGTAAGTATTCTGTCCCTAATGACCCTTTAGAACTGATTGTTAAACCTGAAGTGATAATCTGATCACTAAAGGTTATGTGAAAAGTTAGGGCCAAACCACTTAGAAGTTCTGTCAAGACCTAAGGAGAGTCCAGAAGCTTATGCACTGCTATATCAAGGTTCAAGAAGGGTTTACTATGAAGGAAGAAGGCTTGGGAGAAGTTTGGGATCAAATGGGTCGATGTGCAAAGTTCGGGTCATCCGTACTGTATGGCCGTACGGACTGTACGGCCTGTACGGACGGGCCAACCCGGGAAAACTTTATTCTCGACCATTTGAAGTTATTTTAGGTTTGTGCAAAAACCGGGTCAAGTTGTACGGACCAAACCCTAAATCCGTACAACCCTAGGTCTTACCTTGCATCCCAAGTCACAGAGAAGCTTCAATGGTGAAGAAAGAGTCTCGGATGGTTTGGAGAAGAAGATGGGATCAGAATGGCATCTTGGGAAGGATCTGCGAGATGCTGCTTGCTGAGGATAAGGTTTACAGAATGGCATCTTGGGAAGGATCTGCGAGATGCTGCTTGCTGAGGATAAGGTTTATGCCTTTACAGGCTGGAAAGGAAGGGGAGCTTGGACTATGAACCTAGACGGTTGACTGGACAGATACATGGACCTTGGTGGCCTATTCTCAGCTAAGTTCACCCTTGACCAGCCAGGCTGTATCCAGAACGTGTAGAGCCTCTGGTTCACTCATTTCAAACCTTGTAAACCCTAATTGTTGCTCTCTTTATCTATATATACCCTTGTATGTCGATGGTAAATGATAAGCTGAATAAGGGGTTCTCCCCTTTCTCTTCACAAATCTCTTAGTCTCTCTCTAATCTCTCTCTAGTCTCCTTAAACTCTATACTCTCCCGTTTACTCTCTCTCTCATCAGTCTCACTCTCATCCGACCTTGTAAAGCTCTCATCTTCCCCACTGGGGTTCCTCTCACTTACACAACCATAGCTCTGTAAAACTTTCATGGTATCAGAGCCAGGTTCATCAGAACCTGAGCTAAAGGTTCCGCAAACCTCACACTCTTTCTCATCTCAAAACCAAACCTTGAAGACACATCCATCCAAGATCTGTTTCTGGAAAAAGAAGAAGCTTGAATCCGTGGAGTGTTCTCCTTATCTCTCAGCTGTTCCTGTCTGTACCAGTTGAAGAAGACTCGTTGGAAGCAAAGGTGGATGGAGAGGCGTCATGAACCTTACCCAGATCCATCTTGTTCAAGAGTCATGTTCATCCGGGTTCCAAAGAAGATTATCCAGAAGGGCGAGCTGATAATATGAAGAAAGGAGGGGCCTTTTGAGATGGAGATACAAGAAGGTGGTCCTAGACTGAAGGAGAAGGAGGTGGGTGACGATCCAGACTCTCAGATCCAGTAAAGTCATGACCTTTATGCCACTGGAGGTTCAAGGAATCAATCCGGTTCTTTGACTGTAAGCTATTACTGTCCCTTCTTGATATTGAGTGTGATAATGACTGGTTGTGTGTTGTGTTGAGTTGAATAACCTGAGAATATGTCCAGGATGCTTAAAGAGACTTGCTTGGTGTTTGAGAATATGCTTAACCTGATTCTAGTGAAGCTTGTTAGGGAGTTAGTAGTATGTCTAAACCTGCTTGCTGTCATGAAATGAAATCGCCTAAGGTTGTTGCATAGAGACTGATGTTGTGTGATGATAATGATGCTTAATCCCAGCTCTAAATGAATGTGTGTTTGATGTTGATTAAAGTATCTAAACCGGTTGCATTCATGAGTTAGAGACTGATTAAGGTTACTGCATATTATCATCCTGTTGCTGCCTTAAATTGATGCATCTAGATTCATGTCAGATGCAGATTAAGGAGCTTGAAAAATGCCTAAGTAGCTTGTCTTGAATCTGAAATGATCATGCTTGTGCTTAGAGAGGTTGCTTGCAAAGATTAGAACTTGATAATGTCTAGTTTAATCTGTTGTAGAGCTTGTGACATTGGTGATCAAACTTGATGATTAGTCAAGGTTTGATCCCAATGCTTGTGTCTTATCTTGCTTGGAGTTTAAGTGATGTTTCAGGAAGTGTTCCAGTTCATCATCAATCCGGGTTCAAGAGGAAGGCAGTGCCCATTGTTAAAGCAATGGAGAGTGGTCGCTGGTGTGTGTGGGTGGACACACAAGGCGAGGTCATCACCTAAGTCTTGAGGAGACTGGTGACCTTAAGGCACTGGTACTGAAAGGAAAGGGTTGATCAGTGGTTGTAGGTGCAGTCCTTGGGATGTTGCACTCCTGATCTTAAAGCTCTATACTGCTCACTTCAAGCTTGGACCTAGACTCAATCCAAGCTTGAGGAGGGGAGTTAAGTGAGCTACCTGAATATCCTAAGTACAGTGACCTATGTTCCTCCTTACCATTGCAAGCAAACTGAAGAAGGAGCCAACCGGGTCTAGGCAGTGGCATGCTTAGTCAAGAGACTGTTCAGAGCAGTCTTAGCTGTGTATGAAGAAGACTACTCTATCAATGCGGCTTCTAGAGTGAGGTGGTTGAAGAGATAGCTGATGAATCAACCAGCAGTCCATCAAGTTGGCGAGTGATGAAGGAAGGTTGCAATGGTTTGTTCATGCCGGATCATGAAGCTTCAAACCGTCCAAGCTTGTTCCTTTAAAGAGGTCTCAAGCTTGAGGGGGAGTGTTGAAGAGCTTCAGTGATCCGAGAGGAGTTCAGCAAGTGAGGGATTCAAGTGGCATGTGAAAAGCAGCCACTCCTCACCATTTAGACAAGGGAGTAAACCTGAACTTATCTTTACATACATTCATGTTAGGTTTATCTCTTGAGGACTGATACACTTGTGGAATTATGTATCAGGTACTGGTTACTCTATCAAGGGTGATCTGGTGTGTCATAGCACTTGAACCTATCAGGAGGATAGGTGAAAGTGGGAGAGACCAAGATCAGGCCGAGTTGAAGAGTACCAAGGCTTGAGCCTCACTGAAGATGATCAAGGTCGTTTCCTAGCTTCTCTAAGATGGCTGTGAAGTCAGTTGAGAGGGGGAGACCCAAACCGGGTCTATGTAGAGGTCAAGAGAAGGTTCATGAGTGCGCAAGATGTGTAGATCATTGCTGCACCAGTTAGGCCATGATCCAGAGTTCTTTGTGTCCACCACACTGGTTTAGACACAAAGAACTCAATGGCCAATCCCTAGGCCTTGAAGGAGCTTACTCTTTTCCTTTTGATGGTTTTATCCCTAAGGAGGGTTTTCACTCATAAGGTTTTTAATGAGGAGTGACTTCAGGGTTCCAAGCTTGACTCAGGATCTGTAGAGTCAAGCTTGAGGGGGAGTGTTAAACCTGAAGTGATAATCTGATCACTAAAGGTTATGTGCAAAGTTAGGGCCAAACCACTTAGAAGTTCTGTCAAGACCTAAGGAGAGTCCAGAAGCTTATGCACTGCTATATCAAGGTTCAAGAAGGGTTTACTATGAAGGAAGAAGGCTTGGGAGAAGTTTGGGATCAAATGGGTCGATGTGCAAAGTTCGAGTCATCCGTACTGTACGGCCGTACGGACTGTACGGCCTGTACGGACGGGCCAACCCGAAAAACTTTATTCTCGACCATTTGAAGTTATTTTAGGTTTGTGCAAAAACCGGGTCAAGTTGTACGGACCAAACCCTAAATCCGTACAACCCTAGGTCTTACCTTGCATCCCAAGTTACAGAGAAGCTTCAATGGTGAAGAAAGAGTCTCGGATGGTTTGGAGAAGAAGATGGGATCAGAATGGCATCTTGGGAAGGATCTGCGAGATGCTGCTTGCTGAGGATAAGGTTTATGCCTTTACAGGCTGGAAAGGAAGGGGAGCTTGGACTATGAACCTAGACGGTTGACTGGACAGATACATGGACCTTGGTGGCCTATTCTCAGCTAAGTTCACCCTTGACCAGCCAGGCTGTATCCAGAACGTGTAGAGCCTCTGGTTCACTCATTTCAAACCTTGTAAACCCTAATTGTTGCTCTCTTTATCTATATATACCCTTGTATGTCGATGGTAAATGATAAGCTGAATAAGGGGTTCTCCCCTTTCTCTTCACAAATCTCTTAGTCTCTCTCTAATCTCTCTCTAGTCTCCTTAAACTCTATACTCTCTCGTTTACTCTCTCTCTCTCATCAGTCTCACTCTCATCCGACCTTGTAAAGCTCTCATCTTCCCCACTGGGGTTCCTCTCACTTACACAACCATAGCTCTGTAAAACTTTCACTGATGAGATTTGAGAATAAGCACATTGAAAAGATTGCTAAGAATCCACCAAGAAGGATTGACACATCAGGGAGTTCAAGATGTGCATATTCAGTGACCCGGCGGAATGACCAGAGAAATTCATCCAGGGAGTTCAAGCAAAATCCAATTCCATCACCTGCTACAAGAACACAATGTGTAGTAGCAACCAAGAGGCGAGCAGTACAAGAAGATAACTCAGCTTCAGCCTTAACTCATAAAAGTCTTCCCACTGCCTTGACGTCTAAGGTAGAACCCACACCTACTGAGGTAAATTTCTCAACAGCCTTTCAACGTTTTGATAAATTATTTGATAAGGCAATACACTTGATTATGTCTGGAAAAGTTGAGAAAAGTATAGGTACCAAGCAGACAGTGGAACAAACTGATTGTTGTAATATGCAAGTAAACCAGAAACAAGACATTATTTCAGCATATACCACTGAAAAGGTACAAGCTAATGTGTCTCAGTCTTTTTATAATAACTCTATGACTGGTATGATGCACTTGCCCTCTTCCAAAAGTGTTGAGGCAGATGCAGGACCTAAGAAAGAGAATCAAGCTGATCAAATTAAACTAGTTTTAAGTCCACCAAAGTTTGAACATCAGCTCCAAGGTAAGTCCTCTAACACTTTAAACTCACTGGACGTAATCTGTTATCGGTGTCAAAACATAGGTCACTATGCCAAGGTTTGTCCAACCAAGAGAATAACATGTACTACATCTCTGGAACGGAAAGATAATAATCGTAAAGATTATGATAACCATGTTGATGATCCCGAGCTGAGAGATATCATCAAAAGAGTATGTTTAGCCGATAAAGGGAAACTAGAGCATGAAGAGGGATTTCAAGAAGAGAACGTGAAACCACTTAAAGATCTCAACCATTTCAGCTTCAATAGACTTAAAGAGGAAGATTTCATCAAAGAATTCCAGCTGAATGGACTAGAAGAAGCCTTGAACACTCCAACTTCAAAACCAGCCACTACATGGGCAAACCGGGTAAGTTATATTTTTTATTAGTTTGTGCAGGTAATCCAAAGTATCCCAGTGGTTTCTAGAGATGCAAGAAACCAGTGTTCAAGCCCCAGGAAGGTCGTGATTAGTTTAGATATGTTTCTTTTTATTTTGGCAAACTTTCCTTTTCTTGTATTTTAGATGCTTTGTAGTTTTCTTTTAAAAGTCCTGTTGTTTTTGAGTCTTTATGTTGTTTTAGTGTCGACCTAATTAGGTGTCAGCTGATGAACCAGTTTATAAGGTTTCCTTGCAGCTTTGTAAACATTCAACCTTTTTGCCATTATCAATATATGAGTCAGTTTGCCCCCTAAATCAAATTGTAGTTGATTTCTTCTCTTGGTGTGGATTCAGTTGGAGTTGAGTCTTGTGCAGTATCGGAGACCCTCCCATCTTCTCTATGGTGCCATTCAATCCATCTCGGTCCAGAAATATTGTGGAATCAAGTTCTCTTGATCGTTTGCTTGTTTGTGGAATCAGACAGAAGCTTTTCATCATCATCTCTACCTTCATTCACCATCCATTCAAGCCTAAGGTTTTGAATCAGTGTGTCATAAGATCAGGTGGATTCCAATCTTATATCAAGTCCACACCCATGACAATGCATTGTGACAACCAGGCAGCCATCCACATTGCCTCCAACTCGGTGTTCCATGAAAGGACGAAGTATATTAAAGTTGACTTCCATAAAGTGAGGCAGATGATTGTATCTGGAGACATCCTACCTTGCTACACCAGAAGTGAAAATCAGTTAGCCGATGTCTTTACCAAGGCAGCCAGGCAGAAAACTATTGAGTCCATCCATTCCAGACTTGGACTCATAGACCTCACCAAACGAGGTTGATCCCCTTGCCATGGGTCTTTACTCTTTTCCTTGTTTAGGTTTTATCCCTAAGGAGGGTTTTCTTTGACAAGGTTTTTAATGAGGGAGATCTCATTGCATTCCAAGCTTGACTTGTTCCACATGGTCAAGCTTGAGGGGGAGTGTTGAATAAATGGGTTTACTGAATATATGAAGACCAAAGGAATGGAGAAGGTTTGGATTTGGGGTGTCCGTACAATGGTCCGTACAAGGAGGCCGTACAAGGCCGTACAATGGTCGACCCGGATGAAGTTTGTCGAAAGTACCCGAGATAAATGTAACTCGACCAGAAGTTACATTTACCATTTACCACCCAGACTCAAGCTTGGTTCGCAGATAAGGAAGAGCTTTTGACAGGCTGGCTCATGTGGCTAAGAAAGGAAGAGCATCTGGTCAAGATGCCTTTGGCATCTCACGTGTGAAGCTTCTTGGCCAAGTACTCGAATTAGGCGCCTAAACCAGCCTTGACTTCACATGCTCAGTTTACTTACCGTTCAAACCTTATCCCCTTGTTGCCCTAAACTTTGCTCTATATATTGTAACCCATTGTCGAGTATTAATCAATCAAGCAACTCATTTCTTTTTCTCTTAGTCTCTCTAGTCTCTCGGTTTATCCGAAATGGGTTATTAGATTCAAATCTCTCAAAGTCTCTTCCTTTAGTCTCAAATATCCTCGATCTCTTCTTTATTTCTTCTTCTACTCAGATTCTACTCAAGATTTTATGTATATTCTTTCTCTCAGCCACACCATTTTGTTGTGGAGTATATGGACAGCTTGTTTGATGGATCACTCCATGTTTGGCTAGGTGTTGTTTGAATGCATTGCTGGTGTATTCTCCTCCATTATCTGATCTCAAAATTTTTATATTTACATTGTAATGGTTAGATACATAAGTTTGAAAATTTATGAATGCATCTAACACCCTATCCTTTGATTGAAGCAATGTGGTCCATGTGTACTTAGATTTTCATCCATAAATATCACAAAATACTTATGATTTTCTCTAGATGCACAAGGGGTAGTCCACACATCAGAGTGAATTAAATCAAAGACATTTTTATAGATTGTACTAGATTTAGGAAAGACAGTTCTACAATGTTTTCCTAAGATGCAAGCTTCACAATCATTTTGAAATGAAATACTAGGAAACATGATGTTTAAAGCACGAGAGTGAGGATATCCTAATATAACATGCCACATAACATTTTTAGGGAAATTAAAACATTAACTTAAAGCATGGGATAAATCGGATGCAAGCTTAGTGTCTTCCTGAAAGTATAAGTCTCCTTGGTCACACCTTTGCCAAGTAACCTACTAGATTCAATATCCTCAAAGGAGACATCATTAAGA
Source organism: Moricandia arvensis (assembly GCA_905132765.1). Lineage (NCBI taxonomy): Eukaryota > Viridiplantae > Streptophyta > Magnoliopsida > Brassicales > Brassicaceae > Moricandia > Moricandia arvensis. Next base: position 68,343 of record CAJHQP010002592.1, read on the forward strand.
GTGAAAGTAACCTTGCAATTCAAATCAGTAGCAAGCCTTTTAACAGATAACAAGTTGGATGTAAAATTTGGCATGTAAAAGGCCTTAGATTATTTATCAAACAACCTAAGATAACCTACTCCTTTAATTCGTACCATTTCTCCATTAGCTACAAGAACATTCCCTAAAGCAGGAACAATTTTTTTAATCAACCCTAGATCACTAATCATATGATGGCTAGCTCCTGAATAATTAACTAAGGGTTTTGTCATTTTGGAGTTTGTTAAAGCATCCAAGGAGTAACCATTATAAGTAGCATGTAAAAAGGTACCAAGGATGTTACCAGAGTTGTCCTTGAGTATCTTGATGAGAGCCTCAATGTCAGATCGCTCGATGGCTTCATCATGACTGGTTCCCAAGGTAGAGGAGCTACTGGAAGATAGAGTTTTCCCTTCACTAGCCGGATTAAGATTAGTGGTTGAGTGCATGGAGTTTGAGGTAGCTGGTTCGCCCGTTTCACCAGAGAAGTTGGCTCTTGCATCATGGTAAGGAGTCCTGAACATCTGTGGCTTAAGATGTGGGTGAATAATCCAGCATCTGTCCTTGCCATGTCCCTTCTTCTTGCAATGACCACAAAGCCAAACCTTTTGGTCCTCAGACTTGTAGTGGCTCTTGTTTGCAGTACCATCAGCTTGATTCACTAACACAAGATCTCCTTTTCCTTCAGAGAGGCTAACTGAACCTTACTCCTTTTAGATTTGAGAGCACAACTCTTCCAAGGTTGGGAGCTTCTCGGCTCTAAGCAAATGCTTAATTAGGTCATTGTAGCCGGGGTTCAAGGTGAGAAGTAAAGCAAACACCTTGTCTTGTTCACGCCGGTCATTCAAGACATTAGGATCCACGGTACGTGGCCTCAGCATCTCCAACTCAGCCCATAAGGCTCTAAACTTGCCCAAATGCTGATTGAAATCCATGTCTTCTTGACGGAGCGAGTTAATAGTCCACTTGACTTCAAATACTCTGCTCATGTTTGATATGTTGCCATACACCTTCTGGAGAGTGTTCCACAACTCTTTGGAAGTTTCACAGTAGGAGTAAGCTTCCAAGACTGATGTCTCAAGGCTTTTTTGTATGATAGACAACACCATGAGGTCCTCCTGACCCCATTTTTCCTCCCCAGCCTGCACCGCTTCAGTACCATCCTCTCCTAGGATGGTCTTCTTTGATTGTTTGTCTTCTGTCACATAGGACCCGAGACCTCGTCCTCCCAAGGCTGTCTTGACAAGCCTTGACCATAAAAAGATAGTTAGCTCCCTTGGGAGTTACTGGAATGTTTACTTTGGTATTTTCCATTTTTGGCAATTTCTGGAGCTGGAAATGAAGAACAACTGAAGAACGAGATGAACTTTGCCAAAAATAGAAAAGAAAACTCAGAGATTTGCGGAAGTTAGGTAAAAGAATGAAGAAGAATAGGTCTCAAGAGCATAAGTGCTCTGATACCATGTGAGTTTTAGAGATTTAGGGGGAGATTAAGTGAATAACATCAAGAAATTATGAAGAATAAGAGAGAAAGTGAAGAGAGAGTTCGTGAGGGAGGAGAGAGAGAGAAACAAAGAGAATAGAAGGAGAAATGATTTCCTTGCTAATTTAGTTGGTACAAGAGTTACATAAATAGGCACAAGAGAAGACAATAATAAATGAATAAGCAAATGAACTCTGGATGGTCTCTGGTCTGGTCAGGGCACGCTCAGCTTGGACAGAAAGGGACAGCTCCCTTCTCTCTCTCCTCCTTAGCCAGACATGTGACTTTGGTTTGTCACCACACTCCAACAGCTCCAGCCACTTTTTTCCCCTTATATAATTTATTCAGAACCTAAGGAGACCAGAAGAAGTTATTTAATTCCGTCCTCAACCCTAACTTGCCTTCCACGCCACTCTTAGGTCAAGCTGTACGGACAGACTTGCCTCCCAAGCTAACTTGAACTTCGGCAATTTCCTTATTTATTCTTGCTTCATCTCAACATCTTGTTCTATCCTTTATCCTCTTGTCTGAAGGTTTTCCAGGAGGGAAAAACCTCACCAGAACTCAAGATAAAGGAGGTCTTTTGTCTCTGGAACTCAAGAAAGCTTCAGCTCAGTCCAACAAGCTTCATCAAAGTCCAGATTCAAGCTCAGTATCTCACAAACCAGTGGTTACACTCTATTGTCCACTGGTCCAAAACTCTCCAAGATGGAGAACACAAGAAATATGGTGACTCCAATGGTGATTCCTGTGGTGCTCAAAGGCTCAAACTAAGATCTTTTGATATTGTAGACGAATAAGTAAGGAGAACAAAACTAAGAACAGATTAGAGGAAGAGGAGACTCGATTTAGACTAAGAACAAAGAAAGATTATAAGAGACTATGAAGAACATATTGAAGACTTGAAAGTTTAGAGAGAACTGTATGCTTTATTCATCCACTCGGGTTACAATATATAGAAAGAACTACAAGGGTTTTCATTAAGTAAAGGGAGAGATGCGCTTAATTAAAACAAAAGCTTTCTTGCCAAGTAAATGGTATCAGCATCTTTGACAAGATGCTCATCCTTCTAGCTCTTGCCATACTGTCCACGGCCCTCTTCTTCCTTTCCAACGGGTGGATAAGGTTACCTCCCAAGTAAAGCAGTCGGGTGACTTTGGTGGTACCCGAAAGGTAAAAACCTGGTCGAGTTCTTTTGGTCGACCTTGTACGGCTGGTACGGCCTGTACGGCCTTGTACGGCCCTGTACGGACAAGGTCGACCCAAACCCTTCTCTTTTCTTCCTTCTTTCTATTCAACCCAAAATAGATACCTCAAATTAACACTCCCCCTCAAGCTTGACCATATGGAACAAGTCGAGATTGGAAGGCTATGAGGTATTCCTCATTAAAAACCTCACCAAGGAAAATTCTTTTGGGATAAAACCTTGATGAGGGAAAAAGAGTAAAGACCGCATAGCAGGGGATTAGCTAAGTTGGGTTAGATCAATGAGTCCCAAACTCACATGGATGGACTCCATCTTCTTCTATCTAGCATCCTTTGTAAACAAGTCCGCCAACTGATCCTCACTCCTTGTGTAGCAAGGCAAGATCACTCCTAACCCAATCATCTGTCTCACCTTGTGGGAATCGACCTCTGCTTGGTTCTTTCTTGGAAGACTTGGTTGGAAGCTATATGAATTGCGGCTTGGTTATCAAAATGCATATTCATTGGTGTAGACTGATCTATCTCCACATGCTTCAAAATGCCTTTGATCCATACCAGCTCGTTTGTAAGCTTCAGAATTGCCCTATACTCAGCTTCTGCACTGGAACAAGAAACCACCTTCTGCTTCCTGCTCTTCCAGGTAACAAGGTTCCCACCTATGAAGGTGCAGTATCCAGTGGTTGACTTCCTATCCATTTTATCTCCTGCCCAATCCGCATTACAATAGCCCACCACCTCAGTGCTCCTATTTCATCCCATCCAGAATCTAAGGTTTGGTGATCCGTTTAGATACATCAAGACCCTCTCAACCATGTGCCAATGATTCTCCTTTGGAACTTGCATGTGTTGGCTCACCTGGTTCACAGCAAAACAAATATCAGGGTGTGTAATGGTAAGATAAATCAACTTACAAACTGTTAAAATAAATAAAGGCAGCCTAATACTTGTAAAACTCACTCTAAAATCTTCTTTATCTACTTCTTAAACTCTAGATTACTGATTCTAAATCCTCTTCATCTTAGATACACAAACTCAAAGTGGTGTGTTACTTCAGAAGGATAGATTCATACTAGAGAGTTTCTGCTTCATATAGCCAGTTTACTCTCTAGGATTCTTGGTTATATAGTAAGCTGTGTATGAGGATTCAACCAAAATTTGGTTGTCTCTGATCTTGAATGATGAGTTCCTGTTGTATTTGAAGGGGATTCAGTCACAAGTTGAATGAATCACTCCTTACATGAGACAAACATTCATGAATCCCAACATGGTATCAGAGCCTAGTTTCTCTTTTTTGGGATCAAACTCACCTCTTTTCTCACTGTTTTTGAATAAATCATTTCTCTCCCACTCTGATATAGGGTTAGCTTGGTCAGTACTTGTTAGTATCTTACATCAAGCTTGAGGGAGAGAGAGATTTCGAAAATGCCTCACCATTATGTTTTATCCATTGGATAATAGATATCTCTTAATGGAGCATCTCTTTGACTAGTGGACAAACTATTTTCATCCATTGGTTTCATTGTTGTCTAAGACACATAAAACACTTGTTCATGTGTTATTCTGATGGTTCTCTTATTGCAAGCCCTGAAAACATCAGTTCATAAGTTATTCCAGTGGCACAAGTCTAAGATCAGTGGATAAATTGATTGTCCAATGGTCCATTGTGTTTCAGCTACTAAAGCACCAAACTCTTGATTAGTATTGGATGCTCCTGGCTGTCAATGCTTCCGCAAAACTCAAGAAAACAGAGCAAAGCTCTATCCACTAGAACTCTGGAGAAAATTCTCTTTTTCTATTCTCTATTCTCTCATTCTCTAATTCTCCAGATTACTTATTCTCCATAATTCTCCCGTTCTCTGGCTACTAATACTCTGGTTACAGCATTCTCTACTCTCTACTTATTCTCTGGTTACTTATACTCTTTGGTTACTTAAATCTCTATTTTCACAATATTGCTTAGAATATGTGTAAGGTGTGTGTAAGGTGAAATCTTTATAGAGTAAGAGAATATAGGTGTTTGTTTAGACAGAATCAAAGAGAAGCTACGAGAATAGAGAGATTACGAACAGATTTGTGTAGAGAGCCATTTCGGCTAAGAGAGAAAATAAAGAAGAGAACTGTATGATTCTTATTGATACTCGACAGTCCTAATATATAGAGGAGCTACAAGGGTTTTCAGAAACAAAAGGAAGAGTAATTGTGTGGACAGAAAGTTTAGGCGCGCCTCTTTTCAAACGTTCGACTAAAGAGAGCCACAAGAAGAGCATCAGCATCTTTGGGAAGATACTGATCACTTTACAGCCTGTACACGCCTTATCCAAACTCCTTTTTACCGGATAGACCAAGGTGAGACGCGGTAAGCTTCTCTGGTTACTCTTTGTTTTACCCGGATCAAGTTTTACTCTTTGGTCGAGTATTTTGGTCGACCATGATCTGTACGGCCTGTACGGACTGTACGGCCTGTACGGATTGTACGGCCTGTACGGACATGGTCGACACCAAACTTCTCCAATCCTTTCTCTTCTCCTCATACTTCTTAACCCAATACTCCTCTATCATTTTAACTTATCAGCATAACTCAACTCAACACTCCCCCTCAAGCTTGACCATGTGGACCAAGTCAAGCTTGGAAGGCTATGAGGTCTTCCTCATTAAAAACCTCACCAAGGAAAACCCTTTTGGGATAAAACCTTGATGAGGGAAAAAGAGTACATACCCCATAGCAGGGTATTAGCTAAGTTGGGTTAGATTTATGATTCCCAACAGACCATGGATGGACTCCATTGTCTTTTTTCTAGCTTCCTTAGTGAACACATCAGCTAGCTGGTCCTCACTCCTAGTATAGCAAGGTAAGATCACTCCTAACCCAATCATCTGCCGCACCTTGTGGCAATCAACCTCAATGTGCTTGGTCCTCTCGTGGAATACTGAATTGGTGGCTATGTGGATGGCTGGCTGGTTATCACAATGCATTGTCATTGGAGTGGACTGCTCAATACCAAGGTGCTTCGAGATGCCTTTAATCCAGACGAGCTCATTTGTCAACTTCAGCATTGCTCTATACTCGGCTTCAGAACTAGAGCAAGACACCACCTTTTGCTTCTTGCTCTTCCATGTAACTAGATTCCCTCCAATGAATGTGCAGTAGCCAGTAGTGGACTTCCTATCTGCTCTATCACCAGCCCAATCCGCATCACAGTAACCAACCACTTCAGTGTTGTTGTTGGATCCCATCCATACTCCTTGGCCAGGTGAACCATTCAGATAACTTAGGATCCGTTCCACCATGTTCCAGTGGTGCTCCTTTGGGACTTGCATGTGTTGGCTCACCTGGTTCACAGCAAAACAAATATCAGGATGTGTGATGGTTAAGTATATTAGCTTACCCACTAGCTTTCTGTAAAGCTTGGCATCATGAAATGGCTTGCTATCTTCTATCTCCCCCTCACGAGGAACCTTATACCCATCCTCCATAGGCATCTTTGCTATCTTCCCTCCAAGTTTACATGCATCTTTCAAAAGATCAAGAGTATACTTCCCTTGGGACATGAACAACCCTTCCTTGGATCTACAAATCTCAATTCCAAGGAAGTATTTCATTTCTCCCAAGTCTTTAATTTCAAAAACAGATTTGAGATAATCCTTTGTATCCTTAATACCTTCTTTGTCACTCCTAGTTATGATGATATCATCAACATAGACTAGGAGGACAATGATACCTGATACAGAGGCAAGGGTGAATAGGGTGTGATCAAGCTCGGATTTGATGAAGCCTTGGCCATTCAAGGTGGTGCTTAACTTGTGATACCAGGCTCTTGGAGACTGCTTCAACCCATAGATAGCCTTCCTTAACCTCAGAACATTCCCTGGTTTCACTAGACTCTCAAGACCCGGAGGAGGATACATATACACTTCTTCTTCTAATTCTCCTTGCAAGAAGGCATTCTTCACATCCATTTGCCATAGGTTCCATCCCAAGTTGGTTGCAATGGAGAGGACAATCCGAATAGTATGGAGCTTTGCCACAGGAGCAAAGGTGTCAACATAATCCTCTCCATAGGTTTGGGTGAAACCTCTTGCAACAAGTCTGGTTTTCTTCCTTTCTATCTTCCCATTTGGTAGATACTTGATGGTGAAGATCCATCTACTAGTAACAGCCTTCTTCCCTTTTGGCAGCTCACTCTCATACCAAGTCTCATTCTTGATCATAGCACCTGCTTCATCATCTACTGACTTCTTCCATTCTTTATCCTCCATAGCTTCCTCATACGATCTTGGAACCTGACTTTCATCCAGACTGATAATGAAAGCACAATGCTCCTTAGGAAACTCGGCAAACGAGCATACAGCTTGACTAGGATGAGCAACGGCTTGAGCATTGTAGTAGACCCTAGTATTCACCCAGTTAGATGGATGTCTTCTTACTCTAGTACTCCTCCTTAATGGGGCTTGTACCTCCTCAACTGATTCTCATGCTCATCTTGGCCTTCGAGTTCAGGCACCTCATTTGCTTCCTCATGTTCCATCACCCCTTGATCAGGACTTCCAGCATTCTCGTCCTCTATACCATCATCTCCTGGTTCATATCCCCCATCATGATCAAGGTGGGTCAGATTGATCCCAAGTCCTTCCATGATCATCCTAAGGCTTGGAGCCTTATCAGATGGTTGAGCTAGATCCTTAAGATCTTCCTAGCTCTTTTCTTCATAGTATCCCCTTGACTCTAAAAACTTGACATCCCGAGATACTAACAGCTTCCTTGTTGAGGGATCAAAGCATCTGTATCCCTTTTGAGTTGTGGAATAGCCGATGAACATTGCTTTAGTACTCTTAGGTTCCAACTTGTTCCTCATTTGTCCGGGCACCAGCACATAGCATAAGCATCCAAATACCCTTAGATGATCCAAAGAAGTCTTGACCTTGTTCAGGACTTCAAATGGAGACTGATCCTCTAAGACTCTGGTTGGTATCCAGTTGATAAGATAGCAAGCAGACATCACAGCATCACTCCAGAACCTCTTTGGAACATTGGTTTGAAACATCATCGACCTTGCCACTTCCATTAGATGTATGTTCTTCCTTTCAGCCACTCCATTTTGTTGTCGAGTGCAAGGACAACTCGTTTAATGTAGGATCCCATGTTGGACTAGATGATCTTTGAAAGCATGGCCCATGTATTCCCCACCATTATCTGATCTGAAAATCTTAATCTTGACATTGTAATGGTTAGCAACATAAGTCTGAAAGTTTTTAAATGCATCAAGCACCCTATCCTTAGTTTTAATGATTGTTAACCAGGTGTATTTAGATTTCTCATCAATGAATGTAACAAAATACTTATAGTTCTCTTTAGATAAACAGGGAGCAGTCTAAACGTCAGAATGAACAAGATTAAAACACTTCTCATAGATAGTACTTGATTTCTTAAAGATTGTCTTACAATGTTTACCCAAAATGCATGCTTCACATTTATTATTCTTAAACATGACACTGGGTAACATCAAACTAAGAGCCCTAACATGGGGATGTCCTAATCTAGCATGCCACAAAGCATCATTATTTGAAGTAGAGACAGAAATAAACGAATAACTAGAATTGGAAATAGGGGTAAGGTCTTCAAGCATATAAAGATCTCCCTTGGTTACTCCTTTCCCAATCAACGTACAGCTCTCAATATCTTGAAACTTCACATCATTAGGACTAAAGATAACATTGCATTGAAGATATTTAGTGCATTTCTTGACCGATAAGAGATTTGACATAAATTCAAACATATAGAAAGCTTTAGACTCTTTATCAAACAAGTTCAAGGTTCCAATACTTTTTATAGCTACTCTATCACCATTTGCAATCATAACATGACCATAAGCCGGTTCTATATCCTTTATAAGACTGGTGTCACTTATCATGTGATGAGAGGCACCAGAATTAACAACTACTGGTTTAGTTGATATACTAGTCGCCGCATATGATCTATGTTATTGTCCTAGAGTATCTATCTGATCAAGAGTTTTAGGCATTCTATAAGCAGTATGAGTGTAACCAAGGGTGTTTCCGAGTGTGTTACTATTCTCCTTAAGAGCTTTGATGAGAGCATCAATATCGGACCTCCTTATGGGCTCTTGATCCATGTTCTTGACTGAAGTGTGTTGAGTGCCATAGCCTTCCCTTCACCTTCACAAGCAGTAGACCCACTTCCAGAAGGACCCGCTTCACTTGCTTCATTGGAAAGGTGAGCTCTTCCTTCCCTCTCCTTCATGAAATTGGTTGGTTTGAGATGGGGATGAAGGATCCAGCACTGACTCCTCTTGTGACCCGGCTTCTTGCAGTGATCACAGTTGCCTCCAAACCTCCTATCCTCACCATATCTCCTTTCCTTAGGCTTGAGTGACCTCTGGCTTGTTGGACAAAGAAAGGTCTCCTCTTCCTCCAAACATTCCGTGTGAACCCTCTTCCTTCTGGATCTGAGCACACTCTTCCTCCTAGGATGGCAGCTTAGATGACCTCAAGATGTGATTGATCAGGTCGTTGTACACCGGATTCAAGGTTAGAAGCAAGCCAAAGACTTGATCTTGCTCCTTCCTTTACATGATGTTGTCTTGATCCTGTGTGCTTGGCCTCAGCATCTCGAGTTCAGACCATAGAGCCCTGAACTTTCCCAAGTGCTTAGGGAACTACACCTCTTCTTGCACAAGCGTGTTGATAGCTCTTTTCACCTCAAAAAGACGGCTCATAATAGATGTATTGCCATAGACCTTCTGGAGAGTATCCCATAGATCTTTTGTTGTCACACAGTAGCTCTAAGCTTCAAGGATTGAGGTCTCAGGAGAGGCTTGCAACACGGTGACCACAGTCATGTCTTCATGACCAAACTTCTCCAATACTTTCTCTTCTTCTCATACTGCTTAACCCAATACTCCTCTATCATTTTAACTTATCAGCATACCTCAACTCAACATAAGGTTGTTAAACTGTGTTGAAGTTAAGCTGTTTTGAAAGAATAGGCTTGCTTCTTTCCTTAGGAAAATTGATTGTGTTGTTGCTTGAATTTTTAGTCTTGATGATTAGGATTCAGAGAGTGTTACTAGGATAGAATCATGAACATATTTGTACATTGCTTGATTGAAATGTGATTTATAGATCAGACTTGGTGAAAACCCATGATCTGATCTCTTGTTCTCTACTGATGCTTGTCTTAGTGTTTGTTGAAAGGCTGCCCATGTTAATCAGAGCCTACACATGATGTATATTCCTGACCGTGGAGATTGCTCACTTCCCATCAACACTTTGGACACTGGTTGTGTCCATTAACTCCCCCTCTCGCAGCACCTTGTAGCCATCTTCAAGAGGAGTTTTGGATGCTTTTATTCCAAGTTTTCCTGCCTCAGTTAAAAGATCAAGTGTGTACTTCCTTTGGGATAGGAAGAGCCTTTCTTTAGAGTGGCATACTTCAATTCCAAGGATGTACTTGAGTTCACCTAAATCTTTAATATCAAATACATATTTGAGAAATACCTTGGTTTCTTGGATGCCTTCTTTGTCACTGCCTATGATGATTATATCATCCACATAAATCAAGACGACTACAATGCTTAGTGGACCAGGAAGAGTGAATAAGGTGTGATCAGCTCCTGACTTCCTGAAGCCTCTTCCATTCAATGTAGTACTCAGCTTGTGATACCAAGCTCTTGGTAAATGCTTTAGTCCATAGATGGCCTTTTTGAGTTTTAGAACATTTCCAGGCTTGACCAAATGCTCTAGACCAGGAGGAGGATGCAGGTAGACTTCATCTTCTAGTTCTCCTTGAAGGACAGCATTCTTGACATCCATATGCCATAATTCCCACTCCAGACTTGTTGCAAGAAAGAGGATAATCTGAATGGTATGTAGCTTAGCCACTGGTGAAAATGTGTCAACATAATCCTCTCCATAATCTCTACTTTGCCATTTGCCAAGTATTTGATTGTGAACACCCACTTGCTTGAAACTGCCTTCTTGCCCTTTGGAAGCTCACTCTCATACCAAGTGTCATTTATAATCATGGCATTAGTCTCACTTCCAACTGACTCTTTCCATTCATAAAGCTGTATTGCTTCTTCATAGGACCTTGGAACATATCCTTGATCCAATCCACTGATGAATGCTTGATGCTCAACTGGAAATTGCGCAAATGAGCATACCACTGAAGTTGGATGTGCCACTGGCTGACTGTTGTAATAGACCCTTGTGTTCATCCAATTGGAGGGATCCTTCCTGATCCTTGTGCTTCTTCTTAGTGGTAGAACCTGATTATGTTGTTCTTCCTGCTCTTCTTCTTCATGATCCTGAGCAGTTTTAGTTTCCTGGTCTTCTAGACCATCCTGATCATGAACTTCTGAACCATGTTGCCTTTCTGGTTCTTGTTCATTGCCCCCTTCAGGATCAGGATAAGTGACTTCTTCAGATTTTTGTTCAGTTTCGTTAGCAGGAGTAGCTTCTTGGTGTTCTCCTTTTCCCTTGATAAACTGATTCCAAGATTCTCTAAGATGATCCTCAGATTATTGGCCTTGTCTGATGCTTGATAAAGATCTTTGAGCTCATCCCAATTTTTCTCAGAATAAAGATCTCTGGATACCAGTACTATTCTTGTTTCAGGATTGTAGCACTTGTATCCTTTATGTGCCGATGAGTATCCAATAAACATACACTTAATGCTCTTTGCTTCTAGCTTGTTCCTTTTCTCTCTTGGTATCAACATAAAGCAGGCGCATCCAAACACTTTGAGGTGATGAATAGATGGTCTGGTTTGATTCAACACTTCATAAGGACAGATATCCTTCAACACCTTGGTAGGAATCCAGTTGATTAGATAGCATGCTGTCACCACAGCATCACTCCAGAACCTCTTAGGAACATTTGGATGGAACATCAGTGATCTAGCCACCTCCATCAGATGCCTATTCTTTCTTTCAGCCACTCGATTTTGTTGAGGAGTATAAGGACAGCTTGTTTGGTGGACTATGCCATGTTTTGCCAGATGAATCTTGAATGCATGGCTTGTATACTCTCCACCATTGTCTGACCTCAGTACCTTCACATTAGCCTTAAATTTGTTAGTGACATAAGATTGAAAGTTCAGAAATGCATCTAACACAGGGTCCTTAGAAGGCAGCAATGTAATCCAAGTATTTTGATTTTTTTCATCTATAAAGGTGACAAAATACTTATGGTTATCCCTAGACACACAAGGAGAGGTCCAAACATCAGAGTGAACTAAGTCAAAACATTTTTCATAGATGGTCTCTGAAGTTGGAAACACATATTTGCAATGCTTTCCTAAGATGCATTCTTCACATTCTAAGTGGATAAATGACATATTAGGCTTTATGAGCTCTAATGCACGAGAATGTGAATGACCTAGTCTAACGTGCCAAGTAATACTATCACAGATATTAGTGCTGGTCATGCATAAAGGGGTAAAAGTAGTAGTAGAAGAAGAAGGCTTAGTCTTTTGGAGATGGTATAAACCATCTTTTCTGTTTCCTTCTCCAATCAACTTCCCTGTCTTAAGATCCTGAAACTCAACATCATTAGGCCTAAAAACCACCTGATAATTCAGGTCAAATGTGGCCTTTTTCACAGAGAGCAAGTTAGATGTAAAGCTAGGCATATAGAAGGCAATGGATTCCCTATCAAAAAACTTAAGGTTCCATATTCCTTCTATCTTCACCTTATCACCATTTGCTACTACTACATTCCCTAAAGCAGGCCTTACATTGCTAATAAGATTCTTATCACTAACCATATGATGACTAGCTCCAGAATCTATTATAATTGGCTTCGAGACAAGGGAATGTGTACCAGACTTCTTGGAGATAATGGCTTTGGCAGCTTTGATTAGATGCTCAATATCACTCATTCTAATGGGATTATCATTTATCATTGCCTTGTTCCACACTTCTCCTCCATTAGATTCGCTTATGATGGCTGAATACATGGATGCACCTTTAAGAGTTTGTTGCTCCTTCTCCTTGAGTTTCCTTCCAACAGGTTTGGTATCAAACAAGCTTTGCTTGATATTCTTCCTGACATGTCTTTTCTTGACCTTCTTGTATCCAGGTCCCAGCACCATTCTTCCTTTCTTGCTGTGCATATCTTTTACAAGAAACTCTGGCTTCCTTTCCCTTTTAAAGAGAGTGTGAGATACTTGTTCTCTTTGAACAAGAGCACACACGCCTGCAAGGTTAGGGAGCTTGTCTTCTCTCAGAATATGCTTGATTAAGTGATTGTAGAATGGATTTAGGTTCAGGAGAAGGCTGAAGACCTTGTCTTGTTCATATCTTTCCTTGATGACCTCTGGATCCAAGGAGAAGGGTCTAAGCAGATCCAGCTCTGCCCATAAGTTTCTGAACTTGCCAAAATACTGATTGAACTCCACTTCCTCCTGGCTCAGGTCGTTGATAATAAGATTGAATTCAAACACACGGCTCAGGTTGGAGAGATTCCCATACACTGTTTGAAGACTCTCCCAAAGATCCTTGGCAGTCTCACAATGTGAGTAAGCTTCCAAGCCTGATTCTGAGAGAGAGTTGTGGATGATCTCAAGTGCTTGCTGATCTTCTCTGACCCACTTGTCTTCATCCATCAGACTACTGGCCTGACTATCCTCTTAAGTCATCCTCTTTGAAGCTTCAACCTTCATGATGTGGCTGTCCCAAAGTCCATGACTCCCCAAGGTAACTCTGGACACTCTTGACCATACCAAATAGTTAGAACCCTCAAGGTTTACTGGAATCAATCTTCTTCTTTCTATTTCCATGGTTGAATTTCTTTTACCCCCTGGACAATAGAATGAAGAACATAGAATTTTTTTTTTGAAAAAAACAGAATAGATTTTGCAGAAAAGAAAGAGATTGAGGAGCTTAATGATATGATGGAGATGTTCTGGTCGAGATGTTCTAATAATAGAGTGAAGAATAGAGAGAATTTTTAGAGAAAGACCAGTGAAGAACAGAGTAAAACCGAGTAAAACAGAGGAAAAACATAGGAAAACAGAGTAAAGAGAAGAGATATAATAGAATAGAATAGATTTTGGGGAATGTAAAAGGATTTAGGAGCTTAAAGCTCTGATACCATGTTAGAATTGAGAATGGACTGAGAATGATGAAGTTTGTGTGAGAATATGATGAGGGAAGTTGGAGATTTCATGAGAGGTGAGAGAGAGAGAGCTGAGAGAGAGAGAGAGAGAGAGAGAGAGAGAGAGAGAGAGAGAGAGAGAGAGAGAGTAAACAAGAATGGGAGAGAAAGTCTCCTTGCCTTTCAATCATTCTGAGTGGGTTACATATATAGAGAAGCTAGAATAAGACAGAATGAATAAACAAAGATTAAACCACATAAGAGGACAAACTTCTGGACAGAGATAGTGACATCTCATAAACAGCTATAAGCCTTAACTGGAACATGTGATCTTGCCATTTCAAACTCATTCAAACTTCTTGCTTCTGCTCAACCAAGCTCCAACGTCTCTTTGGCTTCTGAGGCAAGTGTTTGGCTCCCAAGTCACACATGCCTTGGCTTGCAAGCCAATATAGGTCATACCTGGTCTAGTTGTACAGCCTGTATGGACAGAATACAAATCTCGACCAGATTACTTCCTCTTCATTCCAGACTCGATGTGTTCTTCTATATGGTTCTTCATCTCAATAAGTACATTTCCCTTCTTCTCTAAGTGTTCCAGACCTGGTGGAGGGTGC